>OZ018324.1:61791297-61933797 GCA_963969495.1 Ceratothoa steindachneri | reverse complement strand
CTATCTAGAAGCATCCGTAGCACCCCAATATAAAATAATTTACGTACGAATATTTATTTACGTGAAAAACACTTTCAAATAAACCACGATTGATATTTAACTTAATTAAATCAATATAGGACAAAAATTGAAAATAAATAAATTAAAAGTTTAATGCGAAATTTGCGCTTGATGAGTATCACATAATTCTTTAATATTAGGACGAATAGTTGACTTGACCACTCATTTCTTCCTTCAATATATGCGATCTTTATCATTTCCTTGTTTTTATGTTGCACAATGCATAGAAGCTAGTTTCAAAATACTTTAAAGTGTCGTTAGATTTATTATTATTGTTTGAAATACATTTTTTTAGGAGCAATTTAGGCATTTTAAAGATGATTTCTTGGTCGCTCCTGTGGCATCTCCGTTGAAAACCAGTAGCCTAATTACACACGAACTGATAAATGACCGCCCAAATCCCGTGAATGTAACAAGATAGATTAACGCATATTGGATTCCATTATAGAAAATATTTACGCCAACTAAAAAGATTAATTCTCTATAAATGAACAGATAAAAATAAGAGTATGGTATGGAGAAATATTGAATTATAGTACATATGGATGTAAATGAATGTTTTGGGGGAAAACCGAGCTACTAATATTAGGAACATGTTTAGTTTTTCATAGCATTTAAATCATTCTAACACTTAAATCATTTAAACTTGCAGCAATTATAGAACATAGATGCTAAGTAATGAATAATATATATATATATATATATATATATATATATATAATATATAATTTTTTAAAAATTGGATTTAGTGAACTCTATTCGGGTACCAGAAAAATATATCCATGTCACCATATAAAATAGTTTGGTTTCATCCTCCTGTTGCCGTTTTTTGAATGAACTGAATATTTTTTCGTAAAAAATACGATTTATAATAGCATTTTACTTTGAAGCTCAAACGGATTGCTCTGCAATAAATATTGTTCCTCAAAGAAAAATTGCTCCTTAGTGAATCAACACTTAAAGAGGAATCGACAACTCTAAAAAGTACTGGTAATCTGTACGATTGGACAAGCCTATACAGTCTAACATACGTTTGACAGCAAAGTCCATTCAATATAAAAAATTATATAAGTAAATAATTGATAATTTTCTCAAATAACTTGAAAAATAGTTGCTTAACAAGTTGATATGCTAATATTTATTTGATTTACGAGTCTGATTCCCACCTCTCGAATATCTTGACACGTTAATTAATAACAATTTTGCCACACTGCCACACTTTATGACATGTGTAATATAATATAATACGCAGAAAGTAGGATTAAGGTCGAATACCTTTAATTAACGTCTACTCTTCTCGGAAAGAATAGTTAATTCATTCATTCCTATTTTAAGTGGGTTTCAGAGCAGTATTACAAATTTCCTTTAACGAAAGCGCCAATTGATTCTTGAGCAATACTCAACCACCCAAAATACTTTCTCTATTCTAAACACGAAGATATAGAACATTTAGTTTCAAGTCATAGTCATTTCAACAGCCACCGTGCTGGAGGTCATAATAGTTGCGACCCTTTTGCTTTTTTATTTGCTGATAACAAGAACACTGGGTTCTTGCCCTCAGTTCATCTTCACTAACTTTACGTGATCTCAATTTATGCAAGCAAAGTCTGCTTATGGGAATAATATGTTGAAGAGCACTGTGGGGGAATCCCACGTGGAATTTCTTGTCCAACACGTAACTTCCATGCACTGTAAAAGGTTTTGTTAGGCTTAAATTGGTAAGCCTACCCCCCCATCTTCCACAAGCGGTAGCCTCGAACCGCGTCCACCTTTACACGGGTTAGAATAGCTTCGGCAAGAAGATTCAAGGCCATTCTAGAGTAGAGTTGTTTCCCACTAACCCCCCCCCCCCCCGCAGGAAAAGCCTCTACATATATAGTGCTCGTTTCCCATGAGACAGAGACAGAGTTGAGGAGTTTCGCCCGGACCCAAGAAGATTCCCCATGTTCCAAGTCAGGTGCTAACAACAAAGCAAAGTGACGGATGAACTATTTGTGTATTGGAATTAGCCCCAGCCAGTGAGGTTATTCCATTTAACTATCGCTACCGAGCGATTTTTCCGACTTCACTCATCAACTCCTGTCGAAGCCCTCCTCGTTCGCCCCTCGTTTTCGGGTGGCCGAAATACTCTCCCCTGGACCGGACGTTACCGCCCCCCTTTCTTTTTTTGGAGAACCGTCATCACTTTAAGTTTCCGCTCAGAAGTTTTGAGCGCCCTCGCCTCACGTGCAGAAGACATCCGTGAAGCCTTACCCCGACGTCTCGCCCGGAATCATACGTAAGTTAACCCCTCTCCCCCTTCAGTAACCCATTTGAGTTAATTCCCCCCCTCGTTTCCTGATGTAATTTTGCCCATCAATTCTCTCATTTTTATGTAAATAAAATTACATTTTTGTATATGCCTCTTTAAATAACCTTGAGCTTTGCCATTGACAATAATTTACCTGACTTCGTTGCACTCTTTCTCTCTATTCAGCCCGTCTAAACTCGTGGTGTTCCGTCCCTTTGTCGGTTCGCCTTCAAGTTATTGGTCCTTTCCCCATAGATATAATATGGTATTGATGTAATATAATGACATAATACGACAAGCACCTGTAGTGTCGAAAAATGAAATTGAAAGTCTCACATCAGGCAGAAAGGCGCCAAAGTGTAAATGACGGGATGAAACTTCTCTTTTTAGTGAGTCAATATGTCAGCAGCAAAACAGGTGGCAACCTAAGTGACGTTTGAGTAGTGAGGATCTGATAATATCCATGGGAAGGCTGTTGTCAGAAGGCGGAGAAGTCTACTCACGAATGTTCTCTGCCTCTATTTATAAATGAATGAATTATTTGATAAAATAGTTAGGATCATCCTGCTCTTCACCTGACCAATCAGAGCTCTGCGCACGGATTTGCCAAACACTGTTGTAGACCCTGCTGTTTTGACAATCGTCCCGAGTCAGGGATTGCCATTGTATTTTATATAAGGTGATCCCAAAATCTCCCCACAGTAAGAATATTCCCTTATTGAAACATTAAATAAGTATCTGCATTAAAAAGCCAGAAATGGAGAAAAAAATCGTTAAAATGTATTTAGCAATAATCTGAGAAGGATAAATCCTTGTGTTGAATCACAAATACGTACTTTTTAACAATTACCTTTAATAATTGTATGACTTCTCTTTAAATTTCTTACGGTGGCGAGACATTGTAATAGTCCTATCTTGGAAATAGCTAAATAAAGTAATAAATCCCGCTATTTTCGTCTTTTCAACATTAGGTGCTTGCCATTACGACCTCGTTAGTTTTTTTAAAGTGGAATGGAGACAAGTTAACCAAGCTGAAAATAGTTTATCAATTAAAAGAAGAAAATGATTAAATGAACAAAGAAGATAAATATTTTGAATAATAACCAAATAAATGAATAATTCTAACAAACCTCTTCAACTTTATTGCAGGAAAAAATGTGCTGCATTATAGTCATAAATTGACACCATCTGTTTTCATATTTATATTAAAGTTACGAAATCTAGCTAAAGTTTCTTCCCTAAATGCTACTTATCTTTAAAACATTTCTGGAAATTAAATATACAATATTATGAAGATAATATTATTTTTTCCAACCAAAGTTCATTTATAGAAAGAATATTAACACATTAACTACTTCTCTAGGCCCGTTTTAGGGCATTTGACTCCCGCTCAATGGATAAAATAAGGAGGTAATGAAAAATATAATGACTGGAAATTATTTTAAGTACTCGTTTAATGCGGAATAACTTAAACAATATAGGAAAAGCTTTTGAAGATAATTTTAAATGAACCCATACAATATATAGAACTAAGGCGATTCCAATAATCAGGAAGGGAGTAAGATCAAAGTTTAAGAAATTTTGTATGTGCCGGCGTATCGAAGGGAGAAAATTGCTTTGACGAATTGGGAGAGAGAGAGAGAGAAAGAGAGAGAGAATTTATGTATGTATGGGTGAACTGTTCAAAGTTCATTAGAACAGGAAGATATCACTTGCGCATTCTTGCTCTTTTCCCATTGTCTTCAAATATCATCTTAGCCATGCCTTCTGATGGTCAGTGTCTTCGTGTATGAGTTAATCGCTACTTCTTCACAGAGAACAATGGCAAGTCTTCTGTGACATTTCCGTTCTGGGTTAAGTAGCGTAACTGATAGAAATATTTAGATGTTGATAATGATGGTGATATTACTTTTGGCTAATGTCTTATTCCAATTCCAACCTTCTAGACGAGCTCGTCATTGGATTTCTTCTTTACAGGTTTGAACAATGTTGATAGAATTGAATCCACGTCAAGTGAAAGGTTCAACGATATCTTGCATGATCTAATTATTGAAAGCACAGATGCAAAAAACAAAAATTCTACAATAATCGGTGTTATTCGTAGAATTTTGGCAGCATTAGTTGTTCAGTATAAGATATATAAAATAAGGAATGCTTCAAAAGTCTTTTCTTGTTAATGGGTATTAAATTTGCAGAAGTGGCCTACTCCTTTTGAGATTGTAATAACACTATTAACGGAGATGGAAATGCTCGCAGCAATATGTGTGGCGGCAAATGTCAAACTTATTATCAGGGTTGTTTGTATCTCAGTGGATCACTCCTTAAACGAAGATAACACGGTTCCTGACCTTCTCTTTTTGATCAATTAAAAATTACTACAGTAATATGTTGCGATTTTAAATAGCCAAATTTCGGCCTCATGGCAAATACATCAAATAAAGTTTGTAAGACACACATAACCTTTATACAGGGAAGTTTTCTTCTTCAAAAGTTCTAGGAAACCACTCTTCGGCTAAACCTTTTAGATTTAATTCCTTCTGCGGTCGAGTACTTCGTGAAAAAGGTCAGGTAGTTAAACTACTGTAGACATGACCTTATGATTATAATCCTAATAAATTCAAGCAGGTTGGCAAACGAGAACTTTTTAGCGAGCTATGACTTCAATACTTTTTGGTGACCCAATGAAAACCATTAGCTGGGATATTTTATTTCACAACAAGGATACCAAACTAATATATTGAGAGTAAAAGTGAGTAGTAAGCACAGTGGATTCGAGGTAAGTTATGGAAAGACAGAAATTACCGAGTATGAAGGAAATCATCCTGTTTCATTAAAAGCAATGGAAAGAGAGTCGTCAAAGTTATAATAAATGGCACATACATAATCTAAATAATTATACAAGAGGTAGTTATTATATGAACAGAAAAGTATGGGCCAAGTAACATAGTTTAATTTGTACATGGTCATATAAATTAACGTTCTGAGCAAAGATATAAAAGACAAAGACGGCAGTTTATCAAACTATGTTTACTTTTGGTAATTTTACGGGTAAAACCAAAAGAATCGCCAAAACATCGTGTAAGGTGAATGAATGTTTTTACGTTTTAACGCCATAAAATCGCCAGCAGATAATGTTACTAAACATTTTTAAATAACCTACTACTGTTAACCTTCAACATCTTCGCTCGGAAAATAAAAATTAACTAATATTAATATTAAAAACAAATGCGCGACTGCAACTTATACCGTCTCGTGACATTTCAAGATGGCATGGTAAAAGAATTGTTCCGTTGTAGAATCGGGTGAAAATATACGAGTATGTTCCTACATGTACTAAAATATATTTCTTTGAACTCTTAAATTTGTCCAAAGTTGCGTGCTCTCTCTCTTAATCTCGTTCATCGAATGAGAATGTAAAACAACATAAAGGTTTCAAATTTTGTTAGAATCGTCTGAAAAGTTATGATGTAATTGCCAAAACAATATATTCCCAAGCTAATCTTGGGAGGGCCTTGGCATTTATATCATTCGAACGAAAATGTAAAACAACATAAGGGTTTCAAATTTCCTTAGAATCGGCCAAATAGACATGATGTTATTGCCAAATAATTCCCTGGCTAACCTGTGGAGGACTTTGGCAACTATATCATTCAAAGAAGAATGTAGAACAACATCATATTCTCAACTTTCGTTAGAATCGGCGAATAGTTACAATATTATTCTAAAAAAAAACGGAGACCAACCGACATAGTCAGATATAGAGTCGCACGCGACTAAAAATAGATAATCAATCAGACAGAAACTCTGAATTTTATACTCTTTTTCATGCGAAGCAGTAAGGTATGCTTCAGTCATGGTTGATAGGATTTTCAATAAAACGCGTTGATGAAACAACTACTTAGTTGTTCAAAAGGTAAACTTAATGCAATTTATTAATAAAATAAAGTATGACAAAATGCTTGCTCTTGAATATATATCTCCACTCCCTTCATCTCAAGAATTAAAAGAACTTATTCTCATAGCAGGAATGGTTTTAAATTTGCTAAGCCAAAGTAAGAACCAAATTTAATCAAGGCGAACTCAAAGGCCTCGTTAACTCTACACAAATTAGTAATACCTTAGTTCTTTTAAAACTAATATAATTAATCCTAACTTTGAAAATGTCGTGTTTTTCTAAACTGAGAAATAAATTCATTAAATAAATCAATATATTTTTAGAATTTCACTCCCACATGAGTAACTTGCTTTAGTTTTTCCTTGGTAGGTTAATAATCTAGGACTGCTATCCCCATACTTCCGTTAATATGATTTTGATTAGGGAAAAACAACATTCATTTTTTCAAATTTTTAGTACGTTAGCTTATCATATATGATATTAAAGCTCATTAGAAGCCATTAAATTAATGCGAAAATCGTAATAACCTACGGCGCCGTTTTTGAGATACAGGGTGTTCTTTCAAGGCCACCCCCCTTGAAACCTGATATCATATAAATGTCTATAGAATTACTAAAAATTAAACATTCGAACTCAATTTACGAGCAAATGATGCACATATGATTTACTTATCATTTGAAATTAGTTTTCTTTAGTTCGATTAAAGTATGTGTTAATGGTGGACTAAAAGATATATTTTTCGGACAAAGCCAACTATAGGTTTTATTCTCAGTTGGCAAAGGGGGTGTTAGGTGAAGAGTAGTGGTGTTCTGAATGCCCTGGAATTTAGTTCAATCTATTATCGAATGATGCTAAAAATATAAAATGTTCTCAAGCACCCTTTGTTTTTACCAAATATTTAAAATCGCATGGTATAGTTTTACGTTTTGTTCACAAATCAACTTTAAAAAGCTACGGAGAATTTCCACGAATGTATAAATTTTGCATTATCATAATTTTCACTATGTTCTATTCATGTTGCTAAAACAAAATATAGACTATAAAAAAGTGGATAAAATTTGCAATAAAATTCTATAAAAATTAATTGTGTAGTTTTTTCACAAATTTAATTTAAATATCTAAGAGAAAATTTCCACAAACGTATACAATTTTGCATTATCTTAATTTTCATTATGTTCTAGCCATGGTGTTGAAAAATAATTATATAAAAAAAGTTCATAAAATTTTGATAAAATCTGCGAATTTTGAACGAAAGAATTTGAAAAGTGACTAATGAACAAATGTGCTATCCCTTTAAGCATTAATGAATCATTTAACCAACACGGCTTAAAAGCTTGGGAGCTCTCTTTACAAGAGGTCCGCAGACGTCTTGGTCTACTTCTGCATTTGGTAGCTTTACGAGTCCTGACTCTCGGGTGCGGCGTTTGATAGGGAGTCTACTCCACCATGCACCACACAGGTAATGCAGCGTGTTAAGGTGATGGCTAAAGAGGGCCAAAATACCTCCAGATATAAAGGTTTCATGAAGCTGATTTGGAGTGTAGCTTTCTCTATAGTCGTGGTTCATACGTAGTTGTCCACCAATTAGGTGTCATTGAGGCACGTTAAAACATGGCCCTCGGGACCTTGTAATAGGTATTATCATCCACCTATTCACCTTGCTGAATATAGGGGAAATTTTCCTGTGTAGGAAGCCATGGCACTTGGACCATATCCTAAGTACGTCCAGATGGTGCATTTGACATTAGGTGTTAAAACCGATGTGGCTTTAAGCAGGCGCCGTTTGAAGCTCCTTCTTGGACTATCCTTGCCTCCTGCTCTTAAGAGACTCGGTACGATAGTGTCTTGTAGTCCTCCCAAGGGGAATGAGACCTCTCTGATTGTTCACATTGGTCCGAATGATCTAAGACTCCTTCATCAGCTTAGTCTCTATCGTTAATAAGAATTTCGTCGGATCTCTTGCAATTTTGAGCTTGAGCAACAATGTGGGGCTTGGATTCCTCTTCCGTTTGGTGCCTCCCTTTTAATGCTTTGTGTGAATTTAATTATTCATGTACATAGGTATATAACTGTCTATATCTGTATCTACTTCAAAATTTATATTTACCTATCATATATATATATATATATATATATATATATATACACCGAACAAAAATAACATATACGGGTCTCTCACATCTGGGAAACTAACTGCTCTTTATCGTCATTTTATTGAAGTGCTTAAAGCTTTCACTCTTTTAACTAAATTAAATGTAGTCAAGCTTTCGGAGTGTCTCAGAGGAGAGATAAACAATCAAATCAGTTCAAACGAAATCCTAGAATTTTAGGATAATATTTGAGGCGTATTTTTCTCATATAAGTTAATTGCTGCATGGAATGTTCCCTGAGAAGGGGTTTTCAAAATATTTCGATAATTGGGAATAAAAATGATTTAAATGTGTATTTTTCTCGAAGTGATTTTTTCAACTTGACACAAAAGAACCTCTGTAATTAATGTATATGAAAGGGGGCAAGCTCTCCATTACCTTTAATTTTGAAATTATTGAATACATGTGTTTTTCATTCTTCTGTTCCTCTCCTCTTCCTATCTAATTCATTTTTAACCACTATCAGGATCTGTCCACAAGAAGACAATATCAATTCTTTCAAAGATTATAAATACCTCGTTCAATTCAATGCTTGTAAGTGAGTGTGCGAGTGTATGTGGGGGGAGTGAGGGAGGGAGGAAAAGTATGTGAGTGGTAGAGAGAAAGGAAAATGATGGTGAAACAAACAAAAGCAGAAGAATTTCAAAGGAACGCAAAACGCCTGATGATCAGACTTATCGCCGTCTTTGTTTTTCCTGTTTTTTTGTTGTTTTTCTTAGTTATTTGTGAATTGTTTTTAAAGTTGGTTTTGATGTCGTTCAAGCCTTTATGTCATTTTTTTTATTTTCTTCGATGTTATATTGTCATTTGTTATTTTTTGTGACAATTGCTAGTTATTTAATTATGCTTACTTTCCTTGTGTTTTTGTGTTTGTTGTAGGTTTGTTTGTTTTTCGTGTTTCTTCTTTTTTCTTTAGCCAATTATCGCAATTGAGAGATTTTCCGTTCCATATCTGGTTTATTTTTCCATTTCAGGTTTACGTCTCAATTTTGTGTTGTGTTTTCAAGTTATGGCGCTCTCTCTATCTGGTTCTTTACTTCTTCATTTGGTAATTTTCACACATTTTCATACCTGTTTTTTGTGTTGTTGTGGGAGAGAAAAGCGTGGAGGCAGGAAACAAGAGCGTGGCTTTTACTAGAACTATGTAAATCTTCTTTATATTGCTATCTCTGAACTTTCGGAATGTATTTAGAGTTATGAATGCCTAAGTGGCCTCTGAAAGTATATTTCAGACGTGCTTCCTGTGCCCGTTTGAAGTACATAATCGGTGTCGCGAAAACACTGTACCCTGTGATGTAGCGATAACCTATATCCCTAACCCTATCATCTAAAAGAAAGGTCCTTCCGATAGGGATTACCTTGATTTTCTCCTAGTTTGTACTTATGTTCCACTTGGCCTGGTATTTGTTGTCTTTCAATTTATGCGGCAATCCTGCGAACTTTCATGTAATTTCTAGTTTATATTATCCGCGAATGAATGTTGAGTCAAGTGGAGTTGCCTGGTGCTGGAACATATGTGGCGTATACTGACTACAGGATTGGATTGACATAGCCCCACACCCCTGAAGATGACCTGTTATTAGGTCGACATTTGAACGTCCACTGTCCCTATATTGGCATACGCAGTTCTTTCATGACATAGTCAGAGATAGTCTCCTCTATTTTTCCACTTAGTCCCAGCCGTAGAATCTTAAACTGCAACCCTTTTTGCCACACTGCATCAAATACTTTGAATAGATCCCGACATTTAATGTCCACGTAACTCTCTTCCCTTTTGCTTGAGAAATCTTCTATGCGATGATGTTGACTGCCATCTCTGCGCTTGTTTTCTTCCTGAAGCTGAATTGGTATGGGGTGTATAGGGAAATTTATTCCAGGTCAGTGACTAGACTTTGATTAAATCCATTTTCGAAAAACTTCCCGCGAATTCCAGTAAAGAAATAGGGCAATTACGAGTAGCTCTCATTTCTCACTGGTGGATTTCACGGCTTTGCATAAAAGATAGTTTTAGCCATCTTGAAAGCATATGAGAAGAATGCTGTATTAAGATAAAGGTTAAATATTTTTTTTATTCATACTTTGATGCTCGGATGTGCCTGTTTTAGTTTATTTTAGTTGGCCCTGATTGTCCTGGAATTTCTGGCAGATTGGGCGGTGTGCAACTAGTAGTACTCCTGATGTTATTTCTTCGTCTGTATTACGCTCTCTATTCGTCTCTAAGTTTATTTGGTGATTTTAGTGTTTCCTATGTATTTGTCAATTTAGGTCGTCTATTACTTCGTGCTCAAACTAAATTATAGCTCTTATTTTCCTTGTCCTTTATATTAAATATATTTTTCCAATATTCATGTCAAGTATCAATTGGTTCATTTCTTCTTTTATCTCTTTACTTCTCTATATTGAATATTTTTTATGCTCTTCTGATGGGTATCTGATATAATACTTTCAGTTCACGGTTCATATCCTTCAAGTACTCGGTCCATCCATCTGTAGGTCGAGATGGAATTATATACTGATTTCGGGATACATTCTCTATCTGCATAGATTATTCTTTTATTTAGGTCTTCGAGTGTCTCGTCAATTTCCTCGAGGATTGCTTCATCTAGTAGTCAAAGCTGGCAAATTCGAAGCAGTTCCTCGTACTGTGCGCAGCCTGCTCTCTTGCAGTTCCTCCTGCAGGACCACTATAAGGACACTAAATTTTACCTGGATTGGTTCCATTTAGTAATTGAACAGTACTTGGCGATTGACTAAACAAATATATGGTTATGTTGCACTTGTTGCACTAATAAAGGTAGTAAATTTAGAGCCGATGTGGTGGATGATGTTTCTGTCCAGCAAGGCGTCAAGGCTCCTTACGATTCCATTCGTTGTACTTTAGCCGGATTCCTGGCATATGGCGTTGAGTTACCCCATTACTTCCCCTGTGATGCTTATTTTCTTTGGGGGAATCTGAGTTCAATTATTCGCTAGTCTCTTTTACAGTTGCGGAACCTTTTATTTGTACTCTGGCAATCCTGTTATATGTGTCATTAAGTCTTACATTCGTTGGATTTTCCTTTTTAGAGCAATTCAAGGAAATATGATTTTCAATTTTGTAGCATACAAAATACATTTTTATCCTATTGAAATTTCATGTTCGATGTTTTCACCTGGAATGCGCATGCTGAAGAGGAAACTGCCTTAGGGTGCCGCCTTTCTTGCGATTTGTGCCAAAAATATTTACTTTGAACACATGCGTGTTGCCTCGGAATTTGATCACTTCCTTGATTGATGCTAATATTTCTTGACGTGCCGCATATTTCCATGAATGGATGTCACTTATGTGTCTGGAGGTGGGGCTCGATTCCATGACCTTTTAAGGAGGTAGATATGAGTTTGTCTACGTCATTCATTTCGGAGCATATCACGATAAATCCGTTTTGGACTTCAATAAACTTTACGATTGCTTTTCTCAATTATGCCAATAACACTTTGCAAAGTCGTCTCTCCGGGCTATATTTTGGCCAGGTGTGTCTTCAGGAGCATCCCGTTGATGAGTAAAACTATGTTTCGACGTGGTGTGGTGAAGTTATTTAATCTTGCTCCTTGTTCTTTTAGGTTTTAGCTCTTCCTGTCCGAAAATATTGTGTAGTTACCTGTTTTATGATATATATAAGTATATATATATATATATATATATATATATATATATATATATATATATATATATATATATATATATATATATATATATATATTAGACGATATCTCATTAGCGTGATATATATCAGTGAGAAAATAATAGTAACCACAATATTTGAATCAAGATTTATTTATAACAAGAGAACTAGTTTCGGCAAAGTTATAATTGCCATTTTCAACTAAGTAATGAAAAAAGCCAAGCAAGGAGCCCAGAATATATAAGACCAACAGAATACTAAACAAAGTGAAAACGCAGGAAACAAGTTGGAAAACATAAGTATTTTGGGTGGACTCAGCGGAGGTTACTAATCTCTGAGAGAAATTGCTTCCGGGGGTTTATAAATACGATTGGCAACTTTATTCGATATATATTTGTTGAACTTCTATTGCCCTTTGGATGAATTAAAATTATCGACTTTGTTAATGATGATAGATTCTGCAATTCTACTCTCAATATAATTTTTTGATTTACGAGTATAAGTGATTTTTGCCTGATTGAAATCGATTCTATGGTCGAAATTTGGCATGTGCTTAAAGAGACTTGAAGAACTTGTACCTCTTCTTATATCGCTTGATGTTCTTTTATCCTCATATTAAAGTGGCCCGACTCTCCAATGTATGCTAAATTGCAATTATGGCATGGTATACGGTATATGCCCGCGTCGGGATTGATTGGATGCAGTCTAGTCAGGGATTTTTGTATGGTATTGGAATATTTAAATGTGATATTTATGTCATTTCCGTTCGCATACAATTTTAAGGGGCCAAAGCTGGAGCATATGGAAAACTAATACATTTTTCAAATCCGTCCCTTCGCGGTGTGGAGATGGCATAGAAGTTTTTTCGTGCTTTCGAATGGCATCTGTCTATGAAGTGAAAAGGGTATTTTAGTTTGATGAAATTGCAGATAAGGTTGTTAATTTCATCCTGAAGGAAGATTGGGTCGCATGTTCTGTAGGCTCGGAGAAAATGGGAAGAAAGAGCAGATATTTTAACGAATTTGTCACGTAATAAGAAGAAATGTATGTAAGCATTTGATTTGGTAGGTTTTCAATAGACTGAGCACTGAATATGATTATTTAAACGGTGGATTTTTACGTCTAGAAACGGTAAAGAGTTGTTTTGTTTCCATTCTACATCCATCGATAAAATTAACAGTAGAATGGGAATAAAATAACTCTTTACCGTTTCTAGACGTAAAAATCCACTGTTTAAATAATACAATAGTAATGGAAAACCAAGTAATTCTAATTAACATGGAAGTGTATTCATGGTGATAGAACTATAGTTGATGCTAATGCATTGTTTAAGGCAACAGCAATTCTAATTGACTTTAAAGTGGTAAAGTAAGGGTAATTATACAAAATGTGCCACGTTAGATAATTCCCCTTATGTTACCACTTCCATGATAATTTCGAATTATTTTGTTTTTTATTACTATTGTATTTATATTAACCTTAATTCCAGTATCCAGATGATGAGGCTTAAACTCCAAATGTTGATTTAAAATTTTATTCATATATATATTATATATATATATATATATATATATATATATATATATTAGACTGGCCTAGATCTATAGAGGTGATTTTTCATACTTAAGAACTTCTTAGTGTCACCCATGCAAATTGTGAGGCTTCCTATAAAACAATTTTAACAAAGTTAAATTTACTTTAAAATATCAGGAAAATGTACTGTTGTAGAATAGACTCTTGACGATATACCATATATAACTATTCGTTGAGGAAATTATTCTAATATTTCGAGTGCGTGGTAATCTGATTGACCGAGGTTATTTATCTTCAATATGCTTAAGAAGTGGAACTGAGCTCAAGGATAATAATATGGCTATCATTAATAAAATATAGTTTTATTAATTAAACTATCAACAACACCCAAAAAGAAAATGTTTACATAAACGGAGAATGGAAAGGGTCGTGGGAATATCTGACTAATCCGAGGATTAAGATTTGGAGATTTAAAAAGGTAAACAAATAAAAATTTAAGGGATGGGATGGTTCGCTAAACCATTTAAAGCACAGTGTAGCGTTGATAAAAGGTTAGATAATTAAAGGTAATGCTCAGCTTACGTAATTACAAAGTTGTTGTACAGAGGAAGACGATGCGAAGGAATCTTCGGTCCACTGGTGATTACCAGTAGAAGGGTTCTTCGGGGAGTTGTCCTTAGCGAAGGGGAAGGACTGTCTTCGAAGAGTGAGAGCGAAGTGGGGCTCGGAGGTACGAGCGATCTTTGTGACAGCAAATCGGGGATGTTCTAGATGAAGAATGGAGGTTATCGTTGAAACCAATCGTTCTCTTGAAGAACGTTAAAAAGGGGGAAATTAAATTATCCTGACGTGATGTCTTGGGAATGAGAACGATTTCTTGACGAACGGGCTTGAAGAACAATGGCTGTTCTAACGTTGTTGTTTTTCTAAACAACAGGGGGAGGTGAGAACCGTCTCTTGTCAACGGGCTCAAAGAACAATGGCTGTTCTAACCTTGTTCTTCTTCTGAACAACAGGGGAGGCATATTGACTTGGCGTCTCTAAGGCACGAACCTTGGCACTCAAGGGATATTGTCCTCTTCTGGACAATAATGGTGGATCTCGAGGTGCACAAGGGAGACCGGATCGGCGTGATGCCTCGCGGAGATAATATGGATCTGATCTGATCTGCTTCAATCGGGAAAGCTTTGATATAAATAGTCGAAGCCACCTCCTTGGCGTAGGGGACAATTCTGTGGGAGGCATCGGGGGAATGCCCCGGTCGCGCCTGGGAAAATACTTTATCTGCCCATAAGCCTAACTCAATCTGGCGAGATCGACGTATGGAGGCGAAACGGGGGAAAGAACCTCCTTGATTAAATATTTGCTAAGGTGGACGATAACGCGCTCTGCTTCCTCTCGCAGATGCACCTGGGTAGACATGTGTTTCTAAACATGTGATAGCGGCTGAATTTAAGCGGCCTCAGTCCGTTCTATCACATGTACTATAAGTTAAAATTTTCAATATGACTTAGCAACAGTTAAATTTGCTTTAAAACTGGCTCAAAAATTAGTTAATATATTTAAAGTTTATGGCAGAAATTAATTAAAAACTATAAGAGAAATTGATCTTGCAATAGTAAAGATAATAAATTTAAGCCTTGTTTTTAATTTTGTAAACACTGTAAGAGTTAAAAACATTCAATATAAAAACGGTTAATTTTGGTACTTACTAAAGTGCATCCATCCTAGAGAGTGAATGCTGGGTTTAACAAGACGCTAGTATTTATAGGTTACAGTGACACTTGGGAGAGAGGAAGATCAACGAACCAAACAGTAGTTAAAAAAACAACCCAACTAACAAACTGTAGTTAAAATTAATTAATTAATAAAGATATTACACTTAAATCTTTATTGAGTGTAAGTTTGTAGCGTTTGATATATAAAGATTCAAGGGTTTTTAGGCAATGTTGGTTGTTGTTAAAAGCTAATACTTGAAAATTATCAATACAAATGTCAGTTTTACAGCTTATGGTGTGTTCCCTAATAGAAGACTTTTCCTTTTTATTAAAGATTTTGCTTGTGCGCCAACTAATCTCCATATGAGCAGAGAACCTAGCTCCAAGAGACCTAACAGTGCTACCAATGTAAGAGGCTCCAGTACAACTGGGACATTTAAATAAATACACATTATCACTGCGGAACTCCAAAGAGATAGGATTTTTACTGCTAAAAAAACTTCATAACGATAATTTGTTTATAAAAACTATTTGAGGTGGATTTGGGGAAAATATCTTTTAGAAATGAATAGGAATTTTCTTTTAAAAGTATCGTTTAAAAAACCCAACTCTGAAATTAATAAATATATGGGCATTTTAGGAACTTCTATGCAAGGTTGAGGGGGGTTAATGAGATTATCAAGTAGCATTTTTAAAACTCTATCATATAGGTTAAGAGGAAATAAATTCTTTAGGAAATATTTGCTAAGAAAAATAAATTCATTATGGATTGATGAGTGCATTTATAGATGTTTTATCCTTATTTCTTGGCAGCTCCAGCCTATTCTCCTATTATTATACTCGTTCGAGTTCTGCCAGGATGAAAGATGATAATGATGAATGTTTGGATGAATCCGGTTATGCTTCTATAGCGATGTGAATTATTGTGAGGTTGATGATGAACAGGGATGCCATCAACTACCACAAGCATGGGTGCTACCCACCTCACAGATTTGGTTATCAAGGTTGCGTCCAATATACACAGAGACGCTTACATTTCCCCCCGTGGTCCTCACCGTTGCCTCAAGATCGGAATTTGATCTCTGTTCCCAAGGGTTGCAACCCAGTCGCGTTCCAGAAAAGTTTCTGAGCCTGGTTACCAATCTGGGCTACTCCACAAACTTGTTACCTCCAGGGCTTATAACTATGCCACTAGTAACTGACCTACATAGATAGAACGGAGCTTATAATTGGCAGTTATTCATTTCGTTTACTCTACGGCCCATGGGCGGGAATGACGGGTGATTTAAGCTCTCATCTTTTCGTTTCTATTCTCTTTTAAAAAAATAAATTTAATCTCTTTTATTTGCGAACTTAAATCCCGCTTATGTAATCCGCATTACTGCGTGGTTGGCGGCATTGCTAAAAGTCCTTTGTTAAACACGTAGGTATTTTCATTGAAATCTTTCTCTAACGATAATTTTAACGCTAAAAAATGCGTAATGTTACGAATATCGTCCTTCCGGAAATATGTCGTTCAAGCGTTATTGATAAGTAGTTTCTAGTAATTGATGCATTTTATTGACAAGAGAATAATTTGTATTAACCTATGGTGGCTGATAATACATGTAGATAATTCAATACCAGTTGCAGTTCTCCTAGACCTCCTAGACAAAAATTTTTTAGTGCCCATTATGAATATTTGTATATAATTACAACGGACGTTTAAAACTGTTTATAAACAGTATTCTGATTGCTTCGCAGAAGTATAATTCCTTTCTTCTATCTTGTACGAAAGCAAATGAGATGCATCTCAATTAGAAAGTTTTTAAAAAAATTATAACGGTAGCACCATTGATCTTTGAATGATTGCGAGAAAAAAGACAGTTTAGATTATAAACAAGAAAATTTCAATTAAATTATATAGTATATCATAATTCGGAAGAATCACACCAGGTAATTGTTAAGATGAAAATTAATCCTTGGTTATGTTATTTACTGCAAATGGTTGACTATTTTTCCTACATGTGGTGGTTCCTACCTTTTGCAAGACAAATCTCTTCCCATTTGAACACAGTTTATTTTTTAAGCTCTTTTTGTTTCAACTCCTATAAATTCTGACACTCAATAGTATTTATTTGTTTTTTTTGTGATATTTCTTACCTATATCCCAAAATTCTGGCCTTTAATACATTATAAATTAGCAAAAATATTCTTCTTTTAAAAGAGTTTGCTCTGACACAAAGAGGAAGTTGCAATATTAATTAGCAAATTGCTGTCTGCCGAAATAGAATAAGATATTGCTACATTTTTTATCAATTTATTGCTTAGTTTCAAATTAACATATTCTTGTTATTCATCATTTTTGTTTCTTCTCAATGTATATTATTTTATGATATCATTAAATTGATTAACCAAGATACTGCTGGTTATACATTTTATGGGATATAAACCTTGGCTCATATATCATTCTGCAAGTCATTTGTTGAGAGATCCAGATGAAGGCACAAATTAAGTTAATGCCGACCCAATATCTTGCAAAATAAGAAACTAAAACAGAGGAGGGCGAGGTAATATTGTCCAGATGGATGTTCATTATGACATTGCATTCTTACTTACATATTCATGTCTATCTAGATCATTGAAGTGGCTTTTCAATTCATAGAATTAAATCCATTGTGTAGTTTAGACGAAAATTACTACTTTGTCACCGGGACCTCTTATTACCTAAAGCAAATTCGACCGAATTCCAATAATGATATGCCGCCATAGCCCCATAGAACACGTTGCCATGCTATTCAATTCCTTTAGAAAATACCTTTATAAATGTTAGATGACGACAAAAATAGAGGTAATGATAGCTAGATGGTAACAAGTCTTTTAATTAGACAAGGCTTTTGTCGTACCAGGTCACGAGCTCCTTTACTTTTCATCTTCAAAAGTTTTTAATTATGCACATTTCACACTTTATTGATCTTCCGACCTTCTCTGCGTCTTTCAAAATACTCATTGCAGTGAATACATATATTGCTTCATTTTAGGTACTGTGAAAAAATTGTAATTATGAAGGAATTGATAAATCGGCATATTGAGGTATTTTTAATGTTAGTTATAACACGCGCAGTGAATTAATTGCTAAGTTCGGTGAAGTTATAAAGGATACAGGTCAGGAACTTGCCAAACAATTGGAGAATCGGGTTCTGGTTATAGAATTATGCTTCGAGATATCGCTCATAAATGAGGGTTGAGTTTAACTTGGATTCCAAAAGAGATTGAAGGCCTCGATTTCGGCATGAGTTTCTTTTTTTTCTTCTTCTTATGTGGATAAAGTCGGTTGGAGAATGCGATCAACTGTTATCAATAAACGACCGCTCAGTTTTGTAAGATAATTCTATTCTTCCAAAATTAGGAGAGTCTGGCGTGTCCAGTGCTTGAACCGAAATATGATTTCAGATTGAGTTGCTTCCATCGGAACCTGTAGATAGATTTGAGGAATCTTATTTGTAGAACCAGAATTTAAGTTCGCTTTTGTTTCTTGCTGTCAGAGACAGTAGGAAGTTACCTGGTGCCATATACATAATATTAATGTCTATGAAACTCATGTGGGAAAGGCAAGTGGGCCTCCGTTTTGCACAAGCATATTGAGCAAATTTAGCTAAGGAGAGACAGGATAATGGAGGACAGATTAATTAGGAGAAAAGGTGGATGGCTGATGTAAAAAGAAAGGGATTTTCCATAGATTAAGGATTATTAAGTCAAGAGGGTAGACATACTGTATGTATACAAAAACGCCCTGGTTGGTAAACTTAATCGTATCTGCATGATGTAAATATGTATATCCACCATTCAAATAAATTATATAAAAAAGTTACGGATCCCTTGTCCTCAATCACAATTAAGGCCTATTCTAAGAATTTATATCCTAGTCAATTAGATCTTTATAATTCACCAATGGCAACTACTTAGAATATTTCCGATGCTTAAAAAAGGCTTGAAGCAGAAAGGAATGGAAATTTCCGTGGTGACGACTGTGAAGAGAAAAATCATTTTCCGTTTTTCTTCACAAAATCCGGTGGTATTCCAGCGATTACTCCTATCAAAAATAAATTTCTTATGAGGCAAGAATAAAATCTATTTTTAAATTTATAAATTCATCTAAAAGAGAACGATTTCAGAATTATGATAGAATTTCAAATAATCCGGTTCTAATAAAACGTTTTTAGGAAATTCTCCTTTAAAGGAGGAATGGTACTTTACTAAATAAATGAGTCATAAAAAGAAGCGGAATAATGGTAAACTCCCTTTGTAAAATTCAGGTAAGTGGTAGGTAGGTTGGTAGTTTTTGATTCACATCCTTTCCTGTACATAGGAAAGGAGGGATATGATTTCTCCGCGTCTTTGTCATCCAACTTTGTCACCACTAGCATTATGATTTAATTTATTTATCTTATTTCCTCCTTATTTTACACTAACCTTGGGGCTGCGATTTATTTAATTTAGTTATCCTACTACGAGTAAGTGATTAGAAAGAACATCACAAGAAATCCGGATTAAGGGAAGAATGAAAGTGATAAACACACGGGTGAAGAAATTTCCCTATTCCTCATTTCACTCTTTCCTTAAGGTGCACTTCAAAGTTGTCTTTGCGTCGTCGCCTAAATTTCATCAGAGAAGAAGATTGCAGATGCCACTTTGAGCACAGCGCTATCAGCAAACCCCTTTCGAATTGATCGTTGTATTCATCATAGAATAAAGCAATAAGGTAGAAACTCATGGTAGAGTTGGCGAGACGCGTAAAATAAGAAATTTGTAGGCAAAGGGGAAATGATCATTTTTCTTCTGCTGTCAAGGGAGAAATTTAGGAGAAAGATGTCTTATGTAATGAGCTCTGGTACATACAAATTTAAATAATCATACTAGGAATAGAGAATTCAAAATATTAAGGATTGTATAGGATTTTGAAAACATGGAGACATAAAAACTTTCAAGAAGAGAAAGAGCACAATATAAAATGTAAGTTTAAGGTATATTTTTTCAACCTGAAATATATTATAAAATCATGAGCAATTGATTAATGACTGCCAACAAAGACAAGTAACTATGTCCAATCTAGAAAAGTCCACTGTCAGTAATATTAACGCTTTCTTAATGGTTAAGCAAACCATTCTTATAATTTATTTCAACTATAGTTTATCTCTCTTCAACTAAGAATAGTTTTCCTGGTTTAAATTAAGAAAATTGCCCAGGATAGGAGAAAACTTAAATTACTTTCTCTCACTATTACTTTTGCTCGATTCCTTCAATCGACCTTAATAAAATTTATGCCTCGAGCAGAGGTTTAATTTTAAAAGGGATTTCTCCCAATTAGTGAGGACAGAAATATATTATTTGAGAAGGGTAATTATAAAATTATACGACCAGGGAAAAGGCAGGAAACGATCAAGCAAACATAAAAAAATTGGTTAGTATTCGTTAGGTTAAGGAAATGAGTCCTACCAAGTACTGATATGAGGCAAAATTCTTTTAATTATTCTAAGCGTTCATTTTTTGCATGTAATTCTTTAGTAATATAATACTACTTATTTCTAAGATTCTAATTTTATGTATATGGCGCTTTAGTAAGAATTATGAGCCCTGAAATAATTTGCTCACGGTTATTCAAATAGGTTAAAATGATCAATGCCGCAGAGTGCCACACCTAGACAAAGAATAAGAAGATGTGGAACTATTTGGTTCCTGATCCTGAGTATTTTTATGTGCACTGACAGCAGGACTCTGTGTAGAAGGCCAGGTTTCATGTAGGGTTAATTTTAATTACTTGGTAGGTATGGCACCTCTCATACATATAACCCCAAAATTCTTTATAAATTATATATATATATATATATATATATATATATATATATATATATATATATATATATATATCAAAAGAACCTTTTTGAGCCTTTCATAAATGTATTACAGGCTCAAAATTTATTTTTAATAGTAGAAATCACAAAGAAGTTTTAGTTTTTTTACTGCGAATCCACCGCGGCATAAATGACTTATTATGATGTTGAATACACCGCATTTGAGATCTAAGCGCTGTATTTGCTGAAAGAAGGGAGTATGTACATTCATACATACATGTACAGACAAAGATTTTTGCGTCAAAATTATTAAAATCTTTTGCAATCAACGAGGGCTTGAAGTTTCCTAACTATTTATCCATTTACTCAATTCCGAGGATCATTTATTTGATAGGTCATGGAGTGGAATTCATTTATGTGGCAAATAGATATTTTTTACGACAAAACATGAGTTTGTAGACATTCACTAGTAATAGAAATACGCTGATATCAGTTAGGGAACGTGTCATCTCGTATATAATTTCGCTCATGCTGCTAGAGTCCCTTACTGTATAATATACATAGAGTATTGAACATAATGGACTCAATTTCAATTGGAATACAATAATATAAAAATGAAAAGTTGATCTTTTGATGGAAAATAGATTAACCCTAAATGTCCGCGAGCTAGCTAAAAAAATACAAAGTGGCTGGTTGAAGTAGTTGGAAAAGCTAAGTACTCTCGAACACTTAAAATTTGGGTAACACACGTATATTAAAAAAAGAATAATAATTTGGTGTAATGAATGTGATATTTACACATTCAAAACTAGTGGACAATTTAATAATGTAATTACTATTAAGCGAGTTTAGTTGGTCAACCCTCTGCCTTAATCACAGAGGAATTATGTCGAGGATTGCTTTCTAGGAATTAGTTGCAGTTGGATTTTAATTCATCGTGATGGTTCCTTACCATGGTTCTATAGGCTTTCCATTAACTCTTTTTTGGTTATTATGGACCTGTTTCAATTTTCATTTAACTCTTTCACACAAATTATGTGTTCATCATGGAGACGTTTCTGGCCAATCATTGACAGGAATATTTCCTCATTGCAGAAATGCTTTAAGATACCCATGCTTGGCAGGGTATCACCCAATCTTGCATTACCTGGACAGACTTTTCCCTTCCAAAGCAGTTACGCACCTGAGAAATAAAGTCTTTTCATACTGAAAAATGAGACCTACAGCCATATACAATCTACTATCTACATTTACCGCCAGTTACGGACCAGACCATCACCTGTTTTATATGTTGGAGGGTACTCAGATAATACCCACGTTATATTTCCTTATTGAAATGTATTCTTACAAACTGCTCTCTATCATATATACGGTTGAAACAATAACGAATATTTAATAATATAAATATTGCTTCAAAAATAATTACATTGAATTAACTTTTTAAAAAGTTAAAACCAAACAGAAAGGTGAGGAAAATTAACCCATTCCTTTTTAACTTGTCCTTCTGATAATGCGGTCAGGTTCTAATTAATCCTTTTCCTGCCCAATTCTGCTAAAAATAATATTTTCTTTTTATTTCTAACATGTAAGTCAAGTCCATCAGGATAATGTACACATCTAACGTGACCTCACAGGGTGACGTGACCCCACTCACTTTTGCGAAGTAGTGACTTGTACCCTGACCTTCCTCTCATCACACCTCCGTTAAAAGAATAACTGTTGATACTTGTTCAGGGATTCCACGCAAATAATGATATTAAAAAAATATATTGTTCATGCTTGTTTTCGGATATTAAGTAGTGACAATAATAATATTAGTGATAACGATCTTGTTTATGCCCATCTAAGATCCTCTCAATAATAATATTAATGATTGATCTTGGTCATGCAGTAAATATCCGAACCACAATATTGGCGCGATCACTTTTCAATCACCTATCAACGCCTCAAAATGAATTCTCTTCTAAATTTAAAACATTTCACATAAAACGAGGATTTTTTTTTCTTGATCACAGACTGAATTGCGCTGAGCCAGATGCAACTGGAGTATGTATTTGCATATGAATAACTCCTCTCCATCCAACCTCCCTCTGACTGCCTGACTGTATATCTTATCGTGAAACATCAATATCATAAATAAAGGTGTTATTTAATCCATGCATCCTTAACCCAAATATTTTTCTCTCAAATGAAAAAGTGATATTTCAAGTTCAAGAATTTTTTGCTGGTAATTCGAAATATTTGCCCATCCTTTGTAAAATGAAGACGCTGAGAACAAACATGAAACTATGATGGAATTGCCCGAAAAAATCCCGTGGTATCGACAAACGCTATGAGTACCGTGAAATTTTACCTCGGTTGACGCCGTGGGATGAAAATATGGTAATAATTCGAATTTGGGAAATTACACCCTTATGCGGACACAGATTGCATGCAAAAGAAATGGCACAAATGGTTAGAGTTTGTTCTTGATCGCATTAAGTAATGGAGAATAAAGTATGTTTATTGCTGTGAGTTATTACCAAGAATATTTAGTGGTAACTTTTACAGCAATGCGTAATCCTCATAACGAGGGAAAAAGTTTATCATCCCGTATTACTTGTCGTGAGAATATGGTCGGCCTCAAGTGTCATAAAAGAAAGCTTCTTCACAATAGAATGAGAGTTTCACGCCCCTGCGTGGTTATGAAATGCGTGCACGCGAATGTGGAGAGATTAGTGCTTATGCGAGTATCCCTGGGATTGTGATGAGTTACTTGTGATTATAATTAATTTGTTTCCAAACAAAAAAGCACTCTACTTCACCGACAGGGTAAAAAATATAGTAAGATTCTGAATCGGGATTCAATTATTTTTGCATCCGGCCAGTTTGGGACATTCTATAGGACCTGGTGTATAATTACTTGTGCCAATAAAGCCTCACGCAGCCAGACATTTTTTCCACTCCGATGTGAAATGCTCCTGTCTGTTATATGCTTTCACCGTGTGGACGAAACATCGTGCTCTGTTCGTTTCGAGGCAAGGTAGTCTCAGCACCAACTGTCAACACCGGAGATTCCCGCAAAAGCACAGGTCTAGCTTGGACGAATTTAACATCCCTGAAACGACATACAACTCTCATCCTTTTTCCGAACAAGCTTTCTACACAAGTAGCTTGAGGTACACCATACTCTCATGAAAAGTAAGAGGGGAAGATAAATTTCTGCCCTAGTTATGGACAACTCCATTATGCCGTCCAAGTAAGCCCTAAATATTGATGGTAATAACTCACGAAAATTAACTGAATCATTTTCGCATACGTTAGAATGCAATCTTGAATAAACTCAACCTAACCAGTTGTGCAATTTATTGGCATAAAATCTTTGTTTACTAATGGGCGCTTTTCCATGATCCAAATTACCGCAATATTTTCTCCTTTTGGCATCCACTGATGCTCAATTTTACGACGTGCTTTTAGTGAGTTTGTCGAAGATATAAATGCAATGTTATATTCATCGTAATTTGTCATTGGGCCATTCCATCGAAAGTTTAATGTTTTTCATCGGCGCTTTCATTTTAAGAGGTATGGCCAAATTATTTTAGCCACTTGTAAGACATATATGAACTTTGAATATGAGCTCCCTTATTGAGATTAGAATAAATATTTTTGTTAAGCATGCATGGGCTTAATGAAAGCCATAGTGATGTTAATAATGATGGCGATAATGAGCTATAGAATATGCAGTCAAATATTTAGAAAGTGGTAGGAAGGATAGCACTGAGTCGTATGCGAACTCATATTCCTGCAGATTTAGTAAAATTTTGACAGTGGTAATGAAATCTTTTTCCTCGGTTTATGTCGAATTTTAGTAAAGTTTATATATTAAAAATGTGAATGATATATTGCTAAGTATTTGACCAATACCATTGGTCAACCTGTGACAGGTTAAATATCGCTTCAAACATTTTATTGAGTGAAAGATTTGGAGTTCAATTGAATTAAAACAAATATATAAATTTGGAGGCTTAATTTTACATTTTGAATGGAATATTTAAATTGAAGACAACCCCGTGTCCAGGCGTAGTCAGAGTGACGGAAAACGTGTTAAATCGTATAGTTTGGGGAGTGAGATTGCTTGAGTTTGTGTTAATAAGACAATATTAGCTTGAATACAAGGATGGAGGCACTTCATTCAGCTCACCTTATGTGAGATTTTTAAATATCTTCTTAATTCTAAATTACTGGTAGTTCAGATAAAATCGTTCTCTGCCTTTTCTCCTAAATTATCCTTTTCTTTTACATTTTTCCAATCTTCGCTTCAACAGTTTTGTCTCTTGATTTTAGAGCAAAAGTTCCATTTTTTTTATAAGGAAGCGAAATCTATGAAAATGGGACTTCTAGTGTTCAAGAAAGAACTTTTTCTGATGCTCTTAATTGATGCAATAGTGAATCAATTGAATAATGTGTTGATAGAAAAGCTAGTATCTCATGAATAAATTAAAGTTCAAACTTTTCTCCATCGGATCGTTAAAAAAAGAGAATTTCTAACCAATTAGCAACTTGCCTCTTCACTTCTTTAAGGGCCTCAAATCATCAACTCCCTCACGAGGTACATTTTGTTTACAATAAAACTGTCTGAAAAATATAAGAACATCTGTGTAATAATTTGCCTAGCTTTAATAATTTAGAGGTGAGCAAAATGAGCAAAATGAGCAAAACAAGCTTTAGGTGCCCACATTTGTTGAAAAGGAGATTTTAATGTCTTGAATAGAAATTTAAAGAGAGATGCAGAAATCTTTTTTATATAAATATGAAATGGCCCCAAATGATGAGGTTATTTGCCTTTTAAGACAGGAATGTATGAGAATATCATTAAATTATAGATGTAGCAGAGTGTAATTATTGTTTTCAATAGCATTAAACCTGTGTACTTATAAATTTCTAAGCAGGAGCTTAATTGAACTTTTACTCAGTTAGTTTTCAGAGATCTGTACCCTATTTTCTCTCTTTTGTTTCTACTTTTCTCTGCACTTAAACTCAGATGAAAAGTGACAATGATTTTCAACTAAATAGGGTTCATGTTTAGATATTTCAAATATCAATAGCCTTTGGTTAGAAGTGTAAAAAAATATATCGAAATAAACAAATAGAGATAAATTAATAAAAGTATTTGATAAAATAATAGTATAGGACCGGAACTTCTCTCTGTAGTTCAGACTGGTGCATTTTGGCGCCCTAGTACTTAACCATCTGTCACTGGAGGGAAGTGGCCGACTGGTTGGATATTGCTATTGTTTCTGTTTTTCCAACAGTGGCAGTAGCGGGCGTAGACGGGCTGACTTGATACCTTCTGTGCCTATCCTGCTTGAAAGGAAGGTATCTGCCCCCCCCTCCCCGCCACCCGAATCAGTAGAGAAGCGACAGACTTGTTGGAGATTCCTCCTGTTTCTATCGATCCCATTATGTGAAAAACGGTTGAGAGCGAAAGATTTGAGACTCATCCTTTGTCACCCTTGGCAGTGGTTAAGGAAGTGAACAAGCTGAAGACACCGCCATGCCTGTTCTGATATGTCTGGTGACGGAGATGCAATGAGGGCTCCACAGGATCCGTCCGACCTACGGACATTGCTTTCTCAAACCAAGCAATAACTTATTTCTTAGTCCCAAGTGTTTGAGGTCATCTTCGCACTCCAACCTAGAAAACCCGGCCTACAAAAAAAAACATCGGAGCTACTAGTCAAAACTGGACCTTAACCTAAACATTCCCCTTGAGTAACCGCAAGAACGGCGGTGGTTAGCAGGTATATTGACTGAAGAGTGGGAGCCAGAACTGAGGAAGAAATTAAGGCAGGAACTATGTGTGGGCCAAAGTCGCGAAGATCAAATTCCGCGAACTAACGCATAAGTTCAAGCTGATTTTTCAAGAAACAAAGATGGCGGAAAATGCAAAGATGACCAATTAGAGGCTTTTCATTATGTCCATCGCCTTTCTGCGAATCTCTCACGAGAAATACTACCACTTGCTGATGTGCAATAAAAGAGAGGATTATCTCACTCGAAATTGCCCCGAAAAAGCGATGAATCTGTGCTCTGAATGTAAACAGGAATGGCAGGCATAAGTGCGCTGTGTCTCGCAATTAAAGAAAGACCTAAACTGCATGGGGCCATAAAGAACCTTGAGCATGCAGTTTTCTTTGTTGCACAGAGAGCACCCAAGCCTTAAGAAGAAGGCAGACCTTCTCTCCTCAACCCGAAAATATGCTAATGCACCAAAATCTATACCTTAGCCGTCATTCAGCCAACCACAAACTCAGCCACAATAGCCCTCCTACTATTTCACTTAATCTCCACGAATGTCCTAGTGTGCATTCTAAACGCGCATATTTTAAGCTGCGCAGCACCAAGTGCTGCGCAGCTTAAAATATGCGCGTTTAGAATGCACACTAGGACATTCGTGGGGATTAATTGAAATAGTTCCTTCAACGGAGAGCTAAAAAATAATGGGGAGGGGGCAAATGGCATAAAATCCCTAAAGTTCTAGCCACGAAGCCGTAGCTCCTATCCTAACCACCGCAACAGAATCAAGTAAAATGACAAAGTGCCCTCAAAGCCTAAAGAGTCCCTAACCTTGGAAAAAGAAATGCAAAATGGACGCAGCTGGTCCCTTCAAGGAGCAGGCCCACTAAAAATCTCATCCAATGAAAAAAGTAAAGAGGGAAACCCTGAACCTAAAGGCGAAACCGAACAGGCTTCCAAGTTATATTTTTTTCGATGCTCGACAAATCAATCTGCTCATTTTAGTAAATAAAACCACCCAAACAATGATCTTCACCACTGAGGACATTGCCACATGTATCCACAAAGGGTACTTCAAGTGGTAATTCGAGTCCTTAACAGATGAAAATGTATTTAGACCACCCTGCACGTAAAAAGGGTAAAACTATAAGACTCGTTAATCAAATTCTTTGAGCCAAGTCTGTACAAAAACCTCTGATCCGGCAGACCTTACAGCCCTTTTAAATACAATATGACTACGACAAAGACTAGGAGTTAAAAGTGCAAGGATAGGCTCATAATAAATACTAGCTGTTCAATATCTACTAAGAAATTAATTGGGATATCTTCTTTCTTTCCGAAACTAGATTATGTTACGATGTCATCATCAAGATCTTTGAATTCAACGTCCTATAAAAGAATCTGAATAGCGAGAGATATGATGGAGCGAGAATTGCTGTGCGATCAGAAATACAGTTTGTTAAGGGAAGAGAGATGGACGATTGGTTCCTGACAGCACACTAAAAAAGTAAATAGGGAACATTGAAGTAGGTTCGGGGTACCAGCCTCCAAAGATTACAGTGTTTAGTTCTTCTTACGTGATCTCTAAGATTTCCGGGGTTCTCTCCCTAACCTGTTCAGGTTTGTGGTTCTGTGTGGGGTGAATCATCTGTCGTGCCTATCCAATGCATGACCTGATCACTCTGTTTGGGATAGCCCACCCCGTCATCCTCACTGGCGAACTCAACGCCAGATCAAGAGCCGCTGGCTACGCCGCACCGGAGAGTTAAAGGAAGAGCCTCGACTTGTTCCTGCGTGGGGGCTCAGCGGAGACGAATGAGTCGGTCTTCCCGACGTTCATGTACCCGGGGGCAACCAGTAAGCCGGATATTGCGCTTAGGAATCCCAGCTCCCATCTCTACCATTTTGTGCAGCTTGGCCCCCTCAAAACCAGGGACCATGTTCCTATGGTCATCAAGGATCATCCCGAGACAGAGATTCCAGCTGATTTAGGACGACATCCGGGCCGCTGGATACCCCAGCCCAATAAACTTTGCGTTGATCCAGCAGCTCAGTCAAAAAGTGAAAGCTGCGCTTTTGAAGGAATTTTTATCAATTGGGACCGTACGAGGACAATTCAGAAGCTTCTGGAAAGTCATCAGAGAGCTGAGAAGGCAACCTATATAGAAAGCTGACTCTCATATCGTGCACCTTCACAAGTGCTCCAGAAATCCAGAAAAAGGCCAAGCTTTTTAGAGAAGTCTGGAGTAACGCTATTATCCCCGAAGAATAGTCGGAAAATAAGAGGAAGAGCACATGGATAGGCACGACAGATGATTCACCCCACACAGAACCACAAACCTGAACAGGTTAGGGAGAGAACCCCGAAAATCTTGGAGATCACGTAGGAAGAACTAAACATTGTAATCTCCGGCCTTAGGTAAAAAGCTCCTGCCCTAAGCCTCTAACAACGAGGAGCTTGAAAGAGGA
Source organism: Ceratothoa steindachneri (assembly GCA_963969495.1). Classification (NCBI taxonomy): domain Eukaryota; kingdom Metazoa; phylum Arthropoda; class Malacostraca; order Isopoda; family Cymothoidae; genus Ceratothoa; species Ceratothoa steindachneri. Next base: position 61,904,414 of record OZ018324.1, on the reverse strand, counting down.
CTCAGGAACAACAAAAACCCGAATGTTGAATCTTTTAATGCAGCATTAACGGCATGATACTTCCCAGAAATATTTAAAATTATCTTTTATGGCAGGTTGTATTTGATTTGAATCCCTTGTTATGGTACCTGATCTATAGGTTAGTATGTAATGGAACGCTGGAGGTCGCTGGTTATAGTGTGGCAGTTGGCCTATAAGTTGTTGATTACGGGTTTATCGGTGGAGGGCGAACCGGCCTTTTCCCATCTCAGTACTAACCTTTCCTAATGTTGCTTAACTCCGACGTAGCGTTATTGGGATATTTGGTTAACGGACCTGTCCTTGGGCTGACTCCAATTATGGGGGAGAATATCATCTTGCTTGGTTTCAGTGAAGTAGGCTTGGTAAGAGGACTGGTTGGATTATTCTCAGGAAAAGTAATCTCGGAAAGCGGATTCAAAAGAATATTGGGCGGAGGACTCGATAGGTTTAGACAGTAAGAATTTGATTGAACTTGGGTTTAGTATTTGAAGCAGGCCTACTAATGTATACGCCTATATTTTACTATCCTTCTGACTACCTGACCGTCTGACCGACTGACTATTTTTTACCCTTTCTTTACTCTTGACTTACTTGCCTCTCCTGTTCTGACTGCCCCTAGGCTTTACCTAGAGCTTTATATTCTCTATCGAAAACCCGTGAGTGTGGCCCGCTGTTCAACAATGACACGGATTGGGCGAAGCTTATTCTAGAGAATATTTATTCGTGTGTGCACAAAAATAGATAAAGTTTTGATCTCAAATTTCGAGCATACAATCTGCGTTTCGCAGCACCCTGACAGGAAATAAATTCCTTATCTTTTCTGTCTTCAGCTCGGTGCTAATGACTGCACCTGTTTTAACGTTTGTTGGTACAGCTGTTGCGTTTCCTAGAACCTTGGTGATCGTGAGAGGTGCGTAATTGTTATGCGTGTGAGTGGGTAAGTGTGTGAGCGATTATGCTTGTGAAAATTGGTTCTGCCTGTAGCCCTTTATAAGAATAGCACATATTATTATTTACATGATCAGATAATATATATATATTATATATATATATATATATATATATATATATATATATATATATATATATATATATATTACTTTTTAAATGACAAAATGCTATATATTTTAAGCCTTCATAGGATTTATATGACACTCATCTGTGAGGGTTCATTGTCAATCCTATATCGCTTTACACTGTACAGTACACTATATTCCCAAATTAGGGAAGCCTAAAGATCAAGTGATGAAAGACAGGCTGTTCTCACTTTTCGTGATCATTGGGAAAGTATTCGAAAATATTTCAAATAACAAGCCGGTCTCCCATCTGTCGTCACACTCACTGCAGAACGCCGAATAACATGACTTCCTCAAGAAGAGTAAGACGAAGACTGCAATTACCTTAACATGCCAACATGCAGCTATTAAACTAGACTCTGGTTGCCTGGGGTATGTGATCTGCAGGGACGAGAAAAAATCCTCCAACAAGGTATGGATCGAAAGATACAAATACAAGCTCTCGAGACTCGGATTGTTCCCCCCTACTTCGACAACATCCTCCACAGCGACCTCATCAGCAGGAGAGCGGTGATGGCATTCGGAAACAACTGTGCAGGGCCATTTGACTTCTATCTGTCTGAGTCTCAGGCTCTTTACGGTATACACCAATGACATTAAGAAACGACTGACACCCCAAACCGCCAACGTACAGTACACGGACGACATCATCCGGATTGAGACTAGCTATCAGAAGAGTCATGTAGAAGTCGACTGTAGCCGAGTCCTAGAAATTTCCAGGTAAGAAAAGAAGTGAAATATTGGACAGACCTGACCAAATTTATCGAAGGGCGATAGGCAGCCGTAGGACGGAACTCATCCGACTGTAAAACGCAACAGTATATGTATTTGTGGTGCACACAATATGTGCACACACAAACCCATGAAGTAGTAATGTGTACACTCAGCCAATGTAAATAAACTTATGTGTGTGAAAAGAAATAGAAAGAAACTCAAATGAAACATTGTAACATGTAACAAGATATTTTAGAACCATTTTCATTTTGATTTCCCGAAAGACCAAAGTCGCGGGGAAAGGGTAAACTGGGAATGACACTAATTATTCTGTGGTTACAAAAGGGAACCTTAGCTCGATCGTAACGACACTCGGTGAACATTAAATTACAACCAAAATATTATATTTTTATTTTTGTTAAGGAAGACGAAAAAAAGCGTTTGACCAAATTTCACCGTTCAATATATTTTCCCACGAGAAAAGAGGTTTCCAAATATACAAAAGTAATGTATATGTATGTATATTATATATATATATATATATATATATATATATATATATATATATATTTATATATAGATGTTTGTAAATGTATCCAAGTATAAAACGAGCAAATCGAGAAGAGAGAAGATCATTCGAGAGAAATCATTTCGATGAGCAGTTTTACATATCGCTCGCGCGTCATACCAACCAAGTCATTTACTCCGCAATAGGAGATAGCATTTACGCAACTGATCTTACATCAAGACGAGTCTTATTCATTCATCGTACCAAAGCACGAACATTAAGAGAGTTGTATTAAAGCATCATCAAAGATAAGTTCGTGAAATCTATAATCAATCTAATTCGAACTCCTCCTCCATTTGCTACCCAAACCACTAAATAAATCGAACTGCAGTCTTCTTCTTTTCATCACCACTCTGCCCGAAGACAAAATCATATCAGAATTTCTGTTCATCGCCCAGCCAAAAATATTTATCATTACCTTTTGTAGTGGGGTAATAATTTCTCGGAACGTTATTGAATCACTCAAATCCGGTTTGACGATTAACGTCTCGCAACAATCTTATGGGGAGCGCAATAGCAAAGAGGATCACAAAACGAGGTAGAATATAAATATATCTGGTGACCAACAAAGAGTTCCCTTTCATCTTCCAAACCTCCAAGGCCCCCCGTTCCCCCCGATATATTATTCTCCTAGTGCTAGCACCGTAGGTTTCAAGATCTCCAAGCACGACATGGGATGCCATATAGAGTCGAAGGTTCAAGTTGCGGAACTCAATTCATTGATTTCATAACCTAAATACTAAACACACAAAGAAACTATAGATATTCATAGTAAGACTTAAATTTCTGTACACAGCAGTTCCACTCAGCACATCCTCAAGAAGCAAGATGGTTCGAATGCAAGGGTGCAAAATCGGTCCTTACGCGTCATTCACAAGGTAAAATCTTCCTGCCGTCATGAATCACCGCTATCTGGGACAGCCTGGAGTCAACTCTTCCATTAGGTACTGTTAAAGTCTTCTTTAGAGATCAGGAGCGAGATAGAATGAAGTGGTATGTACTTTTGGAATTTCATACGTGTAAGCAATCATCATAGTTTCATATTTTATAACGTGTGTATCCAATTTGGTACGTGGAAAGTATTAATAAGTATAGTTGAAAAGGGGCTTATTTATCCTACAGGATTTTCTATAAAGTTTTGACCGATAAATATCATTTAAACAAGAAAACCAAAAAACATAATTACTATGATCATAACTAAAGAGCAATGAAATGATGGTCCAACTTGCACCAAAACTAGGAAAATGTCTGATTCAAAGCTTTCGCAAGGCATGGGCCCTGGAATGGAATCCATTCCCATCGAAGTGCAGACTTGGGATTCTTCTGTCAGAGAAATGATTCCTTATTCATTGAATCAAAATATCAAAATACGCTCTCAGAGAGATGACTGGCGATCTTTCTTTAATGGTAATGACTCACTAGAAATGGTCAAATACAAAGTTTAAGCCGGTTATGAGAATCAAGAAAATAAGCCTCTTATATAAGATAATGTTGAAATCAAAGCAGATGACAGACGTAAATGGAAGAGTTAAGTCTACTATCAAGGATAAGAGGGTAGCTGAACTGAATAAACTCAGGAAAGTTTGCATTTGCAAGTATCAGATATTCTTGTGCGGTTCGGTGAGAAGTTGATGGTTAAAATGATCGGTTGGCGCTGAACTAGCTGAAAACGATCCATATTAGGGGTAGTTCTAGGAAATGAAGATCTCTTCCAGTTATTCAATAAACTACAAATACAGAGAGAGAAAAAGATTTGAGCAGCGAGTAATAAAGTACCTGAAGAAAACTCGGCTGTTAAGAGGAAAATGACCAATGAGGCAAAAATGCTGATCCTATCATGCTGGGACGAAAGTAACGACCGATTTTATGGTATATATTAAAAATGAAAAACTTATGACTGTGGAAATATATAATCATACACATAACCTTCATTACTTTATAGAACCTCATTCTATCTCTCAACAAGCTTATAAATACAACGCAAAACATGAATCCAACTCATTTTCTACCTGTTCTCTTGATGTCAACCTAAAACCATCCAAAGTTTTCTTGATAGCCTAAATAACTGATACTTGGCGAATACTGGTCATCTTTCCAAAGATAAGGCATAGTTGGCTATAGATTGCATGGAATTTTGGACAGGCACGGACAGATTAATACCCTAATAATTTGAAGTTCTTACGCAGATGGATAAGGAGAAGAAGCTTTTGCGAATATACTTCTATAGCAAGCGGGATTAAAAAACATGAGCGAAAAGAAACTGTAGATAAGATCGTACAGGGCTTGCATGCATTTCTTCTGAATCAAAGAGCCGACGAGATAATTCTCATGATTGGAGGCTACTCTAAGAATACCCATACTGGTTGCTGGGGTGGTATCAGATACATAGTGGAGAAGATGCTGGGTTGCAAGTGCCACTGGATGATCTGTCAACTGCATAAGAATGAGCTTCTCCTGAGGCAATTAATCATTAAGCTAGAGGGCCTTGCAGCACCCTGATCAGCTTCAATATGCATGTTAGAAATTCTTTTTGAGAAAATTAATGAGTTGTGGCAACTTCAACTTTAAACCAGCTGAAGTAGTTGAAGAAATTATGGAGTTGTCGGCAAAAATCGTAAAATTTTATCTACGGAGCAGCAAAACTTCTCTTTTTTATCAAAGCCATCAAGACTGAAAGTATGAGTTCAAAGTTAACTGGTCTCAAGTGCCCTTCTCTGAACCAATCCAGAGGCTCACTAATATAGAGTTTAAGGAGGATCGAAGTTCTCGTGAAATTCTGCCTCATCATTTACATTGAAACGTAATACATCAAAGTGAAGAACCGCCTCAAATTTGGTCGTGAGCACCTTGTTTTAATCCTGGGGCTGCTGAATAAACAAAGTCTGGAAGTCAGGGTCATCATCTCTACCGAAGTGAGACGGGTAGTTTACCACGTACATCCTAAATCTATCTTAGTCTCGTCCCTTTGAAGTGATAATGAACGCAGAAGAGATTTGGCTGTAAGCCAGATGAAGACGATCCGAAAAGAAAAAGACTTTGGTGGTACTGAAGTGAGGACCCTTAGAAAAATCAATTTGCACGGTTTTTGCCATAGGTATAAAAAAAAATATACGAGCTAATTTTCAATTGCAACATGAGTCATGACTTTAATTGATATCGAAATATAGGTTTTTTCTGTTCATACTTAATCCTGTGAGATAGCTGTAGAGGAGGTCTCAGCTCCTTACAAATATGTGCATAGTAACGATAGGAGAGAGTGATGTGTTAAAACTTAAATAGACGACCGAGAAATGTCCTCAATGTTTTGATCGAAAGACGACATCCTTATCGCTTTGAAGTAAAAACTGCGATTTTGACAAGGAAAATAAGATTGGGGGGGGGGAGGTGAGGGTTGTATAGAATAAATCAGTCTTAGAATTATCGTTTATATATTAATTCATATTAAACATTTTTATTTTGCCTGATTTTTACCTATACCGCTGAGTATGATATGCCCTAATGGGTATGCTATTGCTTATGGTTTGGCCAGAAAGTCCTGTCTCACTTAGAAAGTTGAAAGAAACCAACAAAATTTTATGGAGCAATACTAACCTTAGGTTAGCATAGCTTCACTCATTTGACTACCAGCCTCCGTACACTGCTGTTGTTTTTTGCTCTTGCTCACTTTATTTCTCTTTGTGAAAGCCCCAACTGACAGCAATGAGTTTTAAAGAAAGTGGAATTAGAGTTTTGATTCGATAGTGTTACAAGCTAAAACTATCTACAAGAGTTGATGTAAATAAAATTTGCGATACTGAATGAGAAGGCACAGTTAGTCAGGCGAAGGTCTCGAGTTGTTACAAACGTTTCAACGGTCAACCACGTTTCAGCCGACAGTGAAGTTTTAGTGACAGCATTGAAAGTTGAACCTTCTGCAAGCAGCCGTGATCGTGCAAAAGTTCTTGGAGTGTCATCCCATCAGACTGTGATGAAGTGATTGCATAAAATGGATTTTGTTCATAAGAATCCCCAATTTTATCCATATGACCTCACCGAAGCACAGGCCGCCCGTAGATTATAGATTTGAAGCCAACTTCTTAATAATCCAATGGACAACCGATTCTGGAAGCTAATTATCACATCAGATGAGAAGTGGGTGTACTTGGTTAATCACTATCGGGAGAGGAAATGGGTTCCGCGAGTTGAACAATCGGCATCCGTTCCACAATGGAATCGGTTTGACAAGAAGGTCATGATTTCTCGCTGGTGGAGTTTCCTAAGAGTATTGCATTTTGAGTTTGTTCCACAAGGTTACGCCATTAACTCTAAATTATATTTGCCGCAGCTAGACAGCGTGTACGACAAACTAAAGAAGGACTATCCTGCTTTGATCAATCGACGTCAGGCTTTGTTTCAGCAAGACAATGCGAGGCCACACACTGCCAGGTTGACTATGGAGAAGTTCAAACAGATGGATGGTGTTGAGATTCTTCCACATCCCCCATTCAGTCCTGATTCTGCTCTGAGTGACTATGGCCTATTCCACTCAACAATTGCACACTTCCTCCGCGACCAGCGATTCAACACTTAATGGAGTAAAGTAAGCTTGTTTACAGCTTTTTTATTTAAAGCCAGCTGACTGGTATCTGAGAGAGATTCTGAAGCTGGCCGATCGCTGAAAGATCATAGAGAATAATTGACTTTATTTTGAAGAGTAAATGGTGTTGCTCAAGAAAAAGTTTTTTTCTTTCCGCTTCCGTAGTGAGTAAATAATTTCTGGCCAATAATACGGTGGGAAAGGCATTGCATTGAAGGGTAGGACAAGTATAGTTAGTACCCTGCAAAACAAGCAAGAAACTGCCAAATCTACGTTTCTTAAACGTATTCGTCTATCTTCTATCAAAATTGCATAGAATATTTTTCTAAATTTCCGTGTGAAAGTCTCTAGGTTTCATTGCATAAGACATCGGCTAAAAATTGTTATCAGGAAAGTAATGTGTATTTGAAGAAAGAATACATAAAAAATAAGAGAATCTTAACTTATAACGTTTAGTTTACACGTAAAATTAGGAAATGTCTCAATGGCAACAATGTCCCAAGTGTATTATAGACTTTTAATAATAATTTATGTACTTTTCAGGATGGTAACCACAAATCAAGGTCTACAAGTCCTTCAGAAAGGAGGTTATCCCGTGGAAGAGTTAACGAATGACACTGTCTGACATTCAAGGCATTTTACTGTGCCAAAAAGTGCGATTGCACGCCAAAACATCTATACGAGGATAGTGGGTCCTGCGAGTCATCGACAAATACCTGTAGCCTTCGAAAATCCACTCTGAAGCCCTATTTCTCGGTGCAACGGATGTCGATGAAAGGCCGATGTGAGACAGCAGCCGATATTTCACGTCAAGTTGCCGAGAACATGAACCTCAATGTCATTCGACAAACTGGCTCACCTCTCTTGACACAACCTCCACCCCTAAGAAACCACTCATAAGTATAAGGAATCAAGTGGTGGGTTACTTTCGTTACTGAGAAATCCCTGTAGAGTACTGATGAGTGGGAAAGTGTTTTTCAGCGAAATAAAATTTAATTTGTTCGGGTCGGATGAGAGGTAGGTTGTAAGACGTAAGACAGTTGAAAGATTACATCACAAATCCACGAGAGAGACGGTTAAATTTAGTCATGGAAGCTTTATGGTATGGGTCATGTTTTAGAACGCTGGAGTCAATCTTCTCGTTTGCTTTCGCGGCAAAGAAACTGCTGCAGTAGCCGAAAACCCTCTTCGGGAACATGTGATACCCTCTCTTCAAACATTGATGCCGGGCAATGCTCTGTGTCACACATCATTGGCTGTGAAGTAGTTTTTGGATGCTAAAAATTTAGATGTCATTAATCGGCGTATATTTAGCCCTGATTTAAATCCGATACAAATCCTATAAAAGATACTCAACGAGAAAATTTATGGATCCTAAACCGATCTCTGGCAAAGATTGGAAAATAATTGAATAAAATCACACTCAGACGACGCGACAAATTAGACCGAAAATGTGCTCGAGTCATTCAGAATAAGGGAAGAGAGTGCATCGATTTTATTGATACTTTAATCAAATGTCTATGAAATGATTATGCTACTTCCTGGTAAGGGTTGCTTTTTTACCTCTCGTTCTCTAGTTTTGGCCGCATCCTCTCTCAAATCCACATTCATTTTTATTCGCTATTCTATGAATTGAAACTTAGTCTCAGAGATAAATTTCAAATTATATTGTTTGAAATTTTCATGGAAATTAGACAGGTATTTAAAAGAAAATCAGACTTTGGCACTTTTTTCTCTAGTTTAGAACGGCAGATTTTCCTGTGGACGTCGTCTGCCAGTGCTCACTCGAGGTTGGAGCCCCTAGAGTTGACGAGGTTTCCCATCGCATTCTTATTTTTTGTTCTTCCTTCGTCCCCACCACTCTTATATTACCCTTACCTCTTAAAGTTTACCTCTCTGGATTACACACGCTTGTTTCTCAACCAAAAAAAAGAAAAAGAACAATAAGAAGAAGGAGGCCACACAGATATTCCCCTTCATCCTCAATATTTTATTGCATCTCATTTTCCTTCATCGATTGGAAGTTATTTAAAATGACGGGTTCTTGACAGGAATGACGGGTACTACACAAGAATGATGGGTTCGAGACAGGAATAAAGGGTTCTAGACTTTCACTTTAATTACTGAACCAATGTCTGGTTTTGTATTGTAAGTACTCGGCAAAACTTCAAATCATAGAAAAGTGTAAATATCAAATATTCTTGATTGAGTGAAATATTGAGTGAAAACAGTCGGCCCAGCTCAATACCCGACGAGTAAACATCATCATTCTTTAATCTTGGGCCGCGTGGGGCGAGGGAACGATAAGCCCCCACCCAAAGCTCGTCTAAAGAGCAGCAAAACCCTCTTGCACAAACGAACTAAGATATGGTTGATGTTATAAGAAAATGTGAAAAAGAGATTGCGAGTGCGTGGTTATAACCTCCTCGCGCGTAGAAGATATGATGAATTATTTCCAACGGAAAAGTGGTGCGTGACAAGAAACACTAATTTTCTATAAGAGCCTGGCATAAACTTGATTGATTATGATTACTCACAGAAGTGGGAAATAGAAAAACGAGTTTTCGTAGCTTTATTTTTTTAAATACAGCGAGGCAAAAATAGTTAAGAAATTTTTTTTTACCTCCTTTATAAAAACGAATGGCAAAAGTAACCCAAGGAATTGGATTTATCCCAGTTATTACAGAATATTATGAGCACCAATACTTTAGAGATTACCACATTTGTAAATTTTGCAAATGTTGTCCATAAAATCCAAAAGGATCAAATATAATTATAATATTTTCGTACGAGAGAAAAGGTTAGAGGTTCTTATCAATTGTAAAGTTTTTAGGTCTCAAGCAGTAAAGAAGTAAAATGCTCATATTAGCAAGGATAGAAATGCAATAGAGAGGGTGAATTTAATTTTAGAGAGAATAATAAATTTTCCCCTCCTATAAGGAAACCAAAATTATTAAACTTATATGAACCGAAGAATTGTATTTTCCAAAGAGCGAACTTAAAATATGGTGGGGGGTATATTGGACTTTACTAAATGTAAATTAAAGTCTAAAGAGTTAGAGATTTCCTTGTAGGAGGTTGTTGCAATAATAAATGAGAAAAACAGTAAGTAAAGTGAAAGTTCATGGAGAAAATAGTCGAAAAGAGGTGGAGAAAGAATCGGAAAGATTTACTTGAACAAAAAAAGAGGCCAAGGCCATATGAGCCGAAGTAGGAGCTAGGTGTAATAATGAATTAATAAAAACGTCCCTTAAATTTTTACATTTTAGGTTTTGTCTGCAATGCCACAGGAAGTATCAGCAGCTGAATTGAGCTTTGCTCCATAGTCCGAACACGGAATTTTCTGGCGCTGAATTAGATTTACCGAAATTTTCTTGAGCTGAACTTTCGGTAAGGCCACTAATTACACGGATCGAGTAAGCACAAATAAATATTTCCCAGTAAAGTTTTGGTAGATCTTTTTAAGATTTCTTAGTCAGAAATTCCTCACACATTACTCAATGAAGTTCTATTAATTCCTTTCTAATTTTGGACAATATATATATATACTTTTGAAGATTTTCTTAATGCAGCTGGATGTTTCTTAAAGTGATAATTTGTACTAAAAAGAAAAAGAATTTCGCATTGTTAAACCTGAGACTAATACCTTGTGATTGGACCAGCCATGGACAAGAAAAGAGAAAAGGCTTCTGAGGAGCACACTGAAGAGAGATTTCCCGGTTCAACATCGCTATATCTTGCTTAAATAGAGGCCTATATCCATAAAAACCTCTCTAAGTTTAGAAACATTCACTCTAATGTGGGATGTCACCCAAAGAAAGACTACCTCTTCAAAAGATTCATTTAGGACGTGTTCTACAATAATGCCCTTGAGATGATACAAATAAGAAAGTATCATAATGTGTATTGAAGCCTTCGGAAGGGTTTAAGTGTTCTAATGATTGCAAGAGCGATGTCTTCGGGAGTTTCAAACTCCTGAGTGGGTCACCCAAGGCGGTTAATTAAAATAATTTAAGCAAGAACAGCCAGTCTCCTTGCATATATTCATTACTCATCATACCACCTCACATTCCCCCCTCCCACAAAAACCCTCTCATGCTAGCCTTCTATCATCCCTTCTTCTCTAACCATGTCTCAATGTTTTGAGCTGGAGTGGACGCCTTACTGATCAAGTGCTCGCGCGTGGCCGTCGGGCAGCCCAGATCGAGCAAAACAAATTCGTCAGCGACTGGCATTCTTCAGTTTCCTTTCCTCGAGAAGACGGATAACTGCCGACCAAATCGATCCTCGGACATGAGCTGGAGCCAACGACGACGATATACTCGTTTATACTTATAATTCTCTCTCTCAACCTCTACCTCCCTCACACCCCCTCCCTCTCTTTCTAACCCGTTTCAGTATATACATACATCCATATTATGTATGTATATATATATATATATATATATATATATATATATATATATATATATATATATATATATATATATATATATATATATATACATATATATACATATATATACATATACTATAAACATAAATCAACCAAACACTAAATTTTTCTCTCTTCTTACGCCCCTCGCGCTTTCCCGCTAGTCTTCTTTCAACAGCCGTTTGCAGAAAGTTTGTGTTTTCCCAAGATGTATCCAGTGTTTTCTCCATTTATTATTGTTAAATATCCTTTATTAACCGAATTCTCTACCTTTTATATAACAATCGAGCAACCAGTCTAGCTCTACCTTCCCTCTCATACTAAATGTCCGATTCATTTACTACATCCTTTTTATGTTTAAATTTTCAACGTATAAAATATTTGTCTTTTATGAATTTTTGTAATTAGTCCAGTACCAGAAGATGGGGGAAACTTTTACCTGAAACGTTGTACATATCACGTAAACTAAATTAAATTCCCGTTTGACGCCCTTTCCTTCATCCTTCAAACAATATAAATATATATATATATATATATATATATATATGAAAATTAACCCATAGGAAAATGAAGAGATGAATCCAAGTACTATCGAACTATATTTGCAAGTTCATTGCAAGTACAGTTCGAAAGTGTTTTGATTCATCTCTTCATTCTCCTGTGGGTTAATTTTCATATTATTGCTTTCCTCACGTGCCACTTTGTGAGTTTTTTCATATATATATATATATATATATATATATATATATATATATATATATATATATATATATATATATATATATATATATATATATATATATATATATATATATGTATTACTGAAAACTATTAGAGAAATTTTGGTCTTGTAAAAAGTTTTTTGTCTATCAACTATTTATCTTTCGATTGCAAAAATTTCGCAAATTTTGTATTGCCCTATTAATACACAAATTGTTTTGGTGAAAGCAAAAAGAAGTGATTCCGCCTGGAAGTGAAAAATTAAACATACGAAGTTGAGAATTAACAAATTTACCTGAAAAAATAATTGAGCATAAAGCACCGCATAATTCTATTTTATTATTCTAACTAGCCTGGACACCAATGGAATGAATAAAATAGTGTGTTCTCTTCACCTGTCCAATCAGAGCTCTAGGCACTGATTTGGAGAAGCCTATTATATTGTCAACCCTGTGTGGGAGAGTGTGGAGACTGTACTGCACTGCACATTCTCTTGTAGTCTAAATTATGGCCAGGCGAATTTTCATGCTGCTTGAAATTCGTCCTGTATTGGATACAGGGTGATCCCAAAATCTCTCTGAAATAAGAATATTCCCACATTGAAAAATTAAATAAGTATCCGCAGTGAAAACAAGTAGATATGGAGATAAAATCGTTATAATGTATTTGGCAATGAACTGATAAGGATTAATCCCTGTATTCAAGCTTAAATACGAACTTTTTAACACGTACCGTTAATAGTTGTATAACTTGGTATTAAATTTTCTTATTGTCGAGAGACTTTGTCATCCCATTATCTTGGAAATGCCAAAATAACGGAATAATCCCGCTAATTTTCGTCCTTTCAACGTTGCGTTCCTGGCATTTATGGTCCGGAACCCCTTGGATTATATCATACTACATCGTTAGTTTTTTTAAAGTTCAATCGAGACAAATTAACTAAGATGCAAATGGTACATGAAGTATATAAAGAAAATAATAAAATGAACAAAGAAGAGAAATATTTTAAATAATAAGCAATTAAATAAATAATACTAAAAACCTCTTCAACCTTAATGCAGGAAAATATGTGGTGCATTGTAATCATAAATAAAGAGCCATTCAACCACCATCGGTTGTCATAGTGATTGTAAAGTTAGAAATGCTAGTTTAAGTTTATTCCCTAAACGGTACTTACCTTTAATCATTTTCTGGATATTAAATATATAATAATATTATTTTCGCCAATATTCATTTATAGTGAGAATATTAACACATTTCTCACTTCTCAAGGCCCGTTTTAATTCCATAGGCTCCCGCTCAATGGATAAAATAAAGAGGTAATGAAAAATATAATGGCTGGAAATTATTTTAAGTCCTCATTTAATGCCAAAGAAATGAAAGAAAATAGGAAAATCCTTTGAAGATAACTTTAAATGAGCCCGTAAAATACATAGAATGAAGGAGAATCAAATAATATTGAAGACGACAGAAACAATGTTTTCTGAAATATTATATGTGCTGGCGTATGAAGGTAGAAATTGCTTTGATGAATTGGGAAAGAGAATGTGTGTATGTATGTATGTGTAAACTGTTCACTCAAGGAGGCTCAGTGATCAATGTTCATCAGAACAGGAAGATATTTATCGCTTGAACATGCTTGCTATTTTCCCATTGTCTTCAAATATTATCTCTTAGCCATGCCTTCTGGTGGCCAGTGTCCTCACGCATGAGTTATTGTTACTTCTTCAGGGAGAACAATAGCAAGTCTGATGTGATAATTGTCGTTCTGGGTAGAAATATTTAGGTGTTGATACTAAGGATGATATTAGTTTTGGTTAATGTCTTGTTCCAATTCCAACCTTCTAGGAGAGCTCGTCATTGGAGTTCTTCTTTATGGGAGGGAGCAATCTTGATTGATTTGAATCTACATCAAGTAAGATGTTCAACGATATCTTGCATGATCTAATTTTTGAAAGCAAAGATGCAAAATCCAATAATTCTACAATAATCGGGATTATTCGTAGAATTTGTGTAATATTGATTCTTCGCTCTAAGCTGTGTAAAATAAAGAATGCTTCAAAAGTCTTTGTTTGGTAATGGGAATTAAATTTGAAGAAGGGGCCTGGTCATTTTGATATTTAAATCACACAATTAACGTAGGCGGAAATGCTTGCGGCAATATGTGCGGCCGCAAATGTCAAACTTATTATCAGGGTTGTTTGTATCTCAGTGGATCACTCCTTAAACGAAGATAACACGGTTCCTGACCTTCTCTTTTTGATCAATTAAAAATTACTACAGTAATATGTTGCGATTTTAAATAGCCAAATTTCGATCGCATAGCGAATACATGGATTAAAGTCTGTAAGACACACATAACCTTTATGCAGAAGAGTTTTCTTCTTCAAAATTTCAAAGAACAAACTCTTCGGCTAAACGTAGTAAATTTAATTCCTTCCGCGGTCGAGTACCCTTTGAAAAAGGTCAGGTAGATAAACTACTGTAGACATGACCTTATAATTATAATCCTAATAAATTCAAGCAGGTTGGCAAATGAGAACTTTTTAGTAAGCTACGACTTCAATGTTATGGGTGACCCAATTAAAGCCATTGGCTAAGATATTTCATTTCACAACAAGGATACCAAACTAATATATTGAGAGTAAAAGTGAGTAGTAAGCACAGTGGATTCGAGGTAAGTTATGGAAAGACAGAAATTACCGACTATGAAGGAAATCATCTTGAATCAACAGCGAAATTAAGGAAGGCATTCGACCACAGGCTTTGAAAAATAACGACTTTGAGGCTAAAGGGGAAAACATATTATTATATTAAAAGGAGTTTGCACATAATTTCAAACGCGAACATTAATATTTCAATAAAAGCAATTCAGTGTGAGAGTCGCCAAAGTTAAGATAAATGACAGCTAAATAATCTAAATATTCATACAAGTGGTAGGTATTATATTTACAGAAAAATAAAGGCCAAGTAACATGCAATTTAATAATAATATGGTCACATGTTTATAAGTTCTGAGGAAAGCTGTATGAGGTTACGGATAGCAGGTTATCAAACCATGTTTACTTTTGGTTAACACCAAAATAATCGCCAACAAATCGTGTAACATAAATGTTTATATGTTCAAAACAATGATATAAGGTTAAGGTAGTGTTGCTAACCATACCTGAATAAGCTTCTACATCTTCGTTCGGAAAATAAAAATTAACTAATACTAACACTAAAAACAAACGCCTGAGTGTAACTTATCCGTCTCGTGGCATTTCAAGATGGTGTGGTAAAAGAATTCTTCCGTTGTAAATCGGGTCAAAATATCATCTTTTGGTGACTTTACAAAGCGTGATAGACCTGCTCCGCTATCGAAATATTACTCCTATGGCACCATTACGACTATACAAAGAATTACAACGCGTCACGCCTCTTATTAAATAATATTATTTAATATACATATATTAGAAATTATTAATGTTAGCCTCCTAAGATCGAAGATATTAATTAATTATACCAATGAAGATGCTATGAAGGGGGTCCATATCCGTTATGGGAGGGGGAGGGGGGCATATTCTTATTATAATTTTATTTATTTATTATTCGTATTGCTCTTCATTTGATTTTCTTGATGCAGGTTGTCTTCCTGGAATTTCTTTTAAGTTGGCCCTTCAAACGTTTTTCTTCTTGAAGTGATTTACTTCTGATGTTTTCTTTCGTTGCTTCCTTAAACGTTTTCCTTCTGATTACTTTGTGCTTCTTGATTCTTGTTGAGTTAGTCCTTGAAGCTTTTTCTTCCGTTTTCTTTCTTGAGAGATCTTCCTAAAAGTTTTTGGACTCTTGAGTTTCGAACGCGGTACCGCTGGATTTGAATGTCGATACTGTAGCCACACGACTGGCTTTAGTCCGTCTTATCATTGGTAAGTTTTCAGCCATTTATATTATCGAGTTGAAAGGAATTTCTTTCATACATTTTCGCACCCCTACAATGCTACTTATCCCAAAGATTGCCTGTATTACTTCTAAATGTTAGGTATACTGTCAATTTAAATTTTCCTGTGTCTACTAAATGTATATGTCGTGGAATGGCCAGACTCTATCTATCTATATATATATATATATATATATATATATATATATATGGCCAGTCTCTCTCTCTCTCTCTCTCTCTCTCTCTATATATATATATATATATATATATATATATATATATATATATATATATATATATATATATATATATATATATATATGTAAGTACTTTGGGGGATTTGGGCCTTAGTTGGTTGAAGATCGTTAGTGAATGACGAAAATATATCTTTACTAGCAACAAAATAATATTTAAATATACACAAATATTGGGTTTAAAGGGAACGGTCGCAGAGACGAAGTTAAATGTCTTTGCGAGATACAGGTGGGTTAATTAGGGGATTAAGGAGGTCGAATTCAGGTCGGTGATTTAAATGGGGGTTTCAAACTGGAGCGCAGACACAAAAAATGGATTGATTGGGTGAGCCAGATTCTAGATTAATCTGCAGGTGGCAACGGTTACAATTGCTTACGTGCTCATTTCAGGAGGGGGCCAGTTGAGATAAGATGACTGTGAAGGGGGAGGTTGGGTTACCTCTCGCTTCAGATGAAGGAGCACTAGTAGATGCCCTTCGGAGATAGGAATCTTCTGCAGATACTTGCCATTTGACTATGGTAGAGTTCATGGATGTCGATTTAGTCTTCGATCTCGAATCGAAATCTTTGATGTCTCCGATCTCGGGTGAGGGGGAGCGTCTTTTAACTGTTCGCGGTGTAGTAGGTGGGGAGTCTATTAGTGCTGCTTACTAAACTAAGTCGAAAGATTATATAGACGCCCGGTGAGGTGGCTTTATTGGCTTTTAGTGGCTTAGCATCTGACTCCACACACACGTGCGATTTGGGGGAAAAGTTGGTGACTCGTTCTGGGGAGGAGGGATTGTGATAATGTTAGAGTAGAATTTTCGACGAACTTCGATCTTATGATGTGAGGCAGGTATGTTGGCTCAAAGGCGGCCATGGGAGACGATGAAATCGGTCCCTAAGCAAATACAGCCGGGGTGTGATAACGGCGTATGCTGCACCCTGACCCTGGATCAGGAATGCTTTCAAAGCTCCATGCAGTGATCTCAGAACGACGTTGGTACACAAGAGCACGTCGTCGCCCTTCGACCTTATTATGCTATAATATTTATGTGTACTCTTAAATTTAACCAGACATATTTTAACAAAAGATAACCAATCAGACAGAAACTTTGCCCTTGGCGAATATCAAAATGCAGAACATTGGAGCCGACTTTATAAGTCAAAATATTGTACATTGAATTATTCGACTCATTTACATGCGAAGTAATATAGGGTGTCTCATAAAGGGCACTAATTTGAAAGGTGTATAATTAAAACTAATTTTGATACACATTGTTATTTTCTGTATATTTTTAATGAATCATGTCTCCAGCTTAAGTATGAAACACAGAGATGGCCATATGTCGACCTGCATTGAGTCTACATACATTTATGCGCTCCTCAAATTTCTGATAATTCTTTCACATATCTGTGGCTCGATGCCTCCAATCACACTCCTCATTTCAGCCATGGGGTTCAGGAATTGTGTGGGGTTTGTTCGCGTATACCTGTGAGTTCACATATCTCCGTAAGAATAAATCACAAGGGATAAGATATCAGGACCTTGGTTCCCATTCCGTATCTTCCAAGTTTGGTAATAACTGAGTGGATATTATGTCTTCGTAACGGTATCCATTAATTGTAACTGTATTTCTCTCATTATCTTCAAAGAAGAACGGTCCAAGCACTCCACCTGCATTTCACGCTCTTGCATTACACGAGGATTTTCATATTTTCATTTCCCCAAATCCAACAGTTCTGTTTATTGGCAAATCCACTCAAGTGGAAGTGGGCCTCACCACTGAAGATGATTTTCTTTGCAAATTTTCGTCGGCTGCAAGTCTCTCCACAACCAAGTCAGAAAATTGCTTCCGCCTCCTAGGGTTAGGTCGCTAAAGATGCTGCGTAAGTTGAATTTTGTACGCATGTATATGAAGATCTTTATGCCTAATTCAATGTAATGAAGTGGTTGGGATATCCAACTGCAGCGAACGTAAATTTGTTGATCTGTCCGACAAGAACGATTACGCCCAGGAAATTTAGATGTTGCAACTGAATCAGTTATTTAAAACTTCGTCATTAGTCTTCGAAGCGTAGACTCATTGGGTACTTCATTTCTCTCCAAAGGAGCAGAAGTGTTCGAGCTGTGTATATCACTCTTTCTCCTTTTTGATAAAATATCTTCACGATGAGAACGCGATGCTCAGTTGTAAACTGCTCCGTGACGTACCATACATTTTGAATAACAAAAACTATTACTCAGTGAAGAGAGATAGCAAATATGATCAAATCATGCCTTAAACTTCAAAACACCAAAGTGCTGCCCAATTCAAATTCGCCACCTTTTATGGAACAACCTTTTTATGTTCCAATCATGGTTGATAGAATGATTTTCGATAAAACGCGTTGATGAGACAATTAATTAGTTAATCAAGAAGTAAACCTGATGCAAATTATCAATAAAACAAAGTAGGGCAAATTGTTCACCCCCTTCCACTTGAGAATTAAAAGAACTTATTGCCATGGCAAGAATGGTTTTAAATTGGCCAACGTAAGAGCCATATTTAATCAAAGCGAACTCAAAAGCTTTGTTAACTCTTTACCAATTAGTACAACCTCAGTAGTTTTAAAACTAATATAATTAATCCTAAATTTGAAAATGTCTTGTTTTTCTAAAATAAAAACTAAATCCATTAAATAAACTCAATATATTTTTAGACAAGTCACACCAACATGAATAACTTGCTTTTTTTCCTTGGTAGGACTATAATCTTAGACCATCATCGCCATACTTCCGTTAATAGGCTTTTATTAAGCATCAATGGGTCATTTGCTAAAGAATGATAGGTATTAATATTTAATATTGCAAATCACAGTTGGAACACGGCTCAAAAGCTTCGGATCTCTTTGGCAGGAGTTCCACGGACATCTTGGTCTGCTTCTACCTCTGGCAGCTTTACGAGTGCCGGCTCTCGGATGCGTGGTTTGATAAGGAGTCTACTTCACCATGCACCACACAGGTAGTGCAGCGTGTTAAGATGATGGCTAAGGAGATCCAAAATACATCCCGAGAGAACTCTTTCACTAAGCTTATTTGGAGTGTAGTCCCGATCAGTGTCCTTCTGATCGGGACTACTTTGAATTTCTCCTTGTTTGCTCTTTTTTATGCATTTGGCCGGCATTTATTAAGTCTTTCTCTGTATGTGGCAGTCATGCAAACTTGCATGCATTTTAAGGCTTATATTATTCGCGAAATGAATGTTGAGGCAAGTGTGGTTACCTGGCGCTGAGACGTTGATGATGTACACTGACTACATGGCTGGATTCAAACAGCCCCCATACTCCACCTGAGAGTAAACTGTTCTTAGGTTGAACATTGGAACGTCCACTGCCCTTGTATTGACATATGACATAGTGACAGAGTTCCCTCTAAGTTTCCACTTAGTCCCAACCGTAAAATCTTAAACTCCAACCCTTTTTGCCAAACTGCATCAAATGCTTTGGATGGATCCCGACATTCAATGTCCAAGTAACTCTCTTCCCTTTTTGCTTGTCAAATCTTCTCTGCGATGATATTGACTACCATCTCTGCACTTGTTTTCTTCCTGAAGCTGATGTGATATAACGAGTTGAAGCTGCGTTAATTTTAACTTCTATCACATATTATTTAAAACCACGATGTTGCCCACGTGTATCTTCAATTAGAAGCTTGGCGCCTTATCGCAGCCACCGGATGTCAATGTTTAAACAAGGAGGTTATCGTCCCCCCCGTTCGCCCCATACGCCGACCTCGCCAGATTGAGTTAGGCTTATGGGCAGATAAGGCATTATTCACAGGCTCAGCTGTGCATTCCCTCGAAGCTCCCACTCCATTGTCCCCCACGCCAAGGGAGTGTCCTGGCTATTTATATGGAAACTTTACCACTAAGATCAGATTGGAGATCCAGATTTTCGTCGCGAAACATCACCACGACCCTCTCTCACTTTGTGCGCCCAGGGACCTCGACCTCGAGATTCACCATCACTTGTCCAGAAGGAGGACAATATCTCTTGAGTGCCAAAAGTTTGAACCTTTGCGACGCCGAGTCCAAAAGGCTTCCCCCTCGTTGTTCGGAAAGAGAACAACGTTAGAACAGCCATTGTTCGTTCGAGCCCCGTTGACAAGAAACGGTTCTCACCCTTCCCCCTTGTTGTTCAGAGGAGAACAACATTAGAACAGCCATTTTTCCTGAGCCCGTAGACAAGAGACGGTTCTCACCCCCCCCCCTGTTGTTCAGAGGAGAACAACATTAGAACAGCCATTGTTCTTGAGCCCGTAGACAAGAGACGGTTCTCACCCCCCCTTTGTTCAGAAGAGAACAACGTAGAACAGCCATTGTTCTTCAAGCCGTTCGTAGAGAAACGGTTCTCATTCCCAAGACGCCACGTCAGGATCATCTTATTCCCCCCCTTCGGCTGGAACTCGCCAGTGGACCAAAAATTCCTTCAAGCCACCTTCCACTGCACCACTAGTGTAAAATTACGTAAGCCAAACGTCACCTTTGAGTACTTAACCCTTTTGTCCATTCTATCCTGTGCTTTAAATGGTTTATCGAACCATCCCATCTCTTTAACTCTATATTTGTTTTACCTTTTTAAATCCTTTAAATCCTTGGATTATCCCGAGCCCCACGACCCTTTCCATCCTCTGTTTATGTCAATATTTTCCGTCTTGTGTTTGTTGATAGTTATTATTAATAAAACTCTATTTTATTAATGAAAGCAATATTATTATCCAAGAGCTCAGTTCCACTTCTTAAGCATATCGAAGATACATAATATCCGCCGCCAGACATTAACGCACTCTAAAGATAATTAAGGAAGTTCCCTCAACGAATAGTGATATATGGTATATCGTCGGGAGTCATTCTACGACAGCTGAATTGGTATGGGGTGTATAGGAAGATTTCTTCCAGGTAGGTGACTTAGACTTTGATTAAATCTTTTTTGGAAGAGCTTCCCTTCAATTCTAGTAGAGAAAGAACGCGAGTAGCTCTCCTTTCCCAGTGGTAGCTTTCCCAGATTAGGTATAGAGATCATTTTAGCCGCTTTAAAGCATTAGAGAAGAATGGTGTATTAAGATAAGTGATACATATCTTTCTTATTCATTATTTGATGTTTAGATGGACCTGTTTTAGTTTATTTTAGTTAGCCCTGATTGTCCTGGGATGTTTCTGTCGAGCAATGTGTCAAGGTTCCTGATTCCTTTCGTTGTTCTATAACTCAATTAAGTTTGTTGATTTCCTTTGCCAAATAGGCAAATGATAAACCATAGGTATGAAGTCTCGCCTTGGTGGTTGGTATTCAATGGCTATAACCATAATTCCTCAGTCGAGATCGACCTCTAACTTCATTAGCGAATCTTCCAATTTCTTAAGTTCTTTATATTTTATCCCTTTCTGTATCCCAATAGCGGCACTATCGTGCCGCTCTTGCGAGTAATTTGTGATTAACACATCATAATTACAAACTTTAATTTGTCCATTATGCGTATTAGCTCTCTGTTCCATTATCAGAATGCTATTCGCATCAATTTCCCTAAATATGTTTCTGAAAAAAGTGTTTTTTTTATTCCTACCATTTAGGTTAAGTTGCAATATCCTGAAGGCGCTTGTTGGCATTATGATGTTTTATATACCGGTGTTTCTTCTTTGTTGTTTTTTGTACTTGGCTTGGTTTTCATATTTTTTCGCAAGGTTTTCATTCTTGGTTAAGGTTTGGCGTCTTTGATTTGCTCTTTGTAGCCCTTGTTTGCGAGCAATGTCCTTCCTCACACTAGGAGTTGGCGAAGTTTTCAATATCTGAAGTTTCTTCTTCCTCCTCTGATTCTTCCGAGTCGTAAGAAGAGTTATTTCTTGGTCACATGTACTTAGAGCGTTGATCTTTCTTTAATCCCTATTAATGCTTCCTTAAATACGTGAGAACATTCAAAATTCTCTGGTATCTTTACAGCTCTTATGCCATTTACTCTGAGAAGGTCGTTGAGGAGCCTGTTGCAGCAGTTGGGTTGTACAGAATCCGTTACGTTCGTGCGTAGAATAAATGCACTTGAGAATGTGCACATATAGGTTGCCTTTGATGATTAAAGTAGATGAGCTCGATGGTTGCATCTGCTCGCTTCTTCTTGTTGCACTTGCCCTCCTGACATGTCTGACCTCCTTGCCGTCTTTTTTTTTTCTTAATCACTTATTTTCTCTTGGGGAAGCTGAGTGCCATTGTTCGCTGGTGTCCTTTACAGTTGCGGCATCCTTTAATTGTACTCTGGCAATTTTGGTCTATGTGTCCTTAAGTCTTTCATTAGCTAGACCAAAATGTTTTCTTCTCAGGAAAATTCGTAGAAGTACGATTTTCAATTTTTGTAGCAAACAAAATACATTTGTATCCTATGGAATTTTCTTGTTCAATGTTTTCGCTTGGAATGCGCGCGCTGAAGACGAGACTTTCTTCGGTTGCCACCTTTCTCGTCATTTCTGCCCAAGTGATTATTTTTAACGCATGTGTATTTCTTCTGAATTTGATTGCTTCCTTGACTGATGCTAATATTTCTTGACGCTTTCCCTTTTCCTGTGAATGGTTGCCATTTATTTGTCTGGAGGTGGGAATCGAGTCCAAGACCTTTTAAGGAGGTTAGCTTCCTCTGTTGTAGGAGTTTGAAAAGAGCATTCATTTCGGCGCATATCGCGATAAATCCGTTTCAGACTTCGATGAGCTTCACAAGTACTTTTCTCAGTTATCCCAATAACACTTCGCAATTCGACTCTCCGCGGCTAATTTTTGGAAGGGGCGTGTCCTCAGGGACATCCCGTTGATGACAATTTCTATGTTCCGACGTGGTGGGGTTAAGTTATTTAATACACTCTTTGATATTTTAGGTTTAAGCTCTTCCTATACCAAAATATTTTGTCATTACATATTTCGTGATATAAATATATATATATATATATATATATATATATATATATATATATATATATATATATATATATATATATATATATTTCCTGAGCGTGAAAGAATAATGAAAAATAATCCAACAAAGAGCAAGAAACAGAAAACGGGGAAAAAAATTCTTCGAAAATATTATTTCCTAATTCGAAAAAATCATTACAGGGGTGGGATTCGAACCATGCACACTGAGGCAGCGAGCATCTGCTTTGATCTCAATTAAATCATCTCTTATGCCACTTTGCTACGCCGAAGACCACCCTATACAGAATTTTTGCGAATTAGGAAATAATATTTCCGAAGGAAAATTTTCCCGTTTTCTGTTTCTTGCGGTTTGTTGGATATATATATATATATATATATATATATATATATATATATATATATATATATATATATATATATATATAATATAGATTAATGTTCTGCTCCTTATAGTCTGGAGTTTCAATATATCTAAGAGAACAGGGACAGTAAAAAAAAAAATGCATTTTTGTTCTTCCTTTAATTTCGAACCTACGTTTCTTGGTCCAGGGTTATCATCCGGGTACTGAAATTATAGTTAATATAAATACAATAATAATTGAAAACAAAGTAATTCGAAATTAACATCGAAGTGGTAACATAAGGGGAATTGTCTAACGTGCCACCTTTTGTATATTTATAGTAGTGGAACTATAGTTAATGAAAATGCATTGATAAGGGCAACAGTAATTCTAATTGACATGAAATTGGTAAAGTAAGGAGAATTATACAAAGAAAGTGGCACGTTAGACAATTGACTTAATGTTACCACTTCCATGTTAACTTCGAACTACTTTGTTTGCCATTACTATTGCATTTATATTAACCTTAATTTCAGTACCCAGATGATGAGTCTGGCCCTCAAAACATTGGTTTAAATTTAAATGATAGAAGAAAATGCATTTCTTCTGTTTCCATTGTTCACTTATCATCATCATCACTAAATCTATAATTTAAGAAAGGGATTTTTTTGAGTATTTGAATAATAATTTCATCTTAGTTTGGTTATGACTTGTTTTTTTATCAAAGTTATTTCTAATCATTCTTTTATAATATCAAAAAACAAAATGGTGAAGTTTGGAAATAAATAGAAGAATCGAAATTTTGTGAATTTTTTAAAACCAAAAGAATCAGAAATGGTGAAGTTCAGAAAATTTATTTTTATATATTTTCTTCTATAACTATATTTTAGCAACTTGATATTTTGAAAGGAGGGAAATTTAGTTTATTGTTCCTTTTTAAAATTATTATAATTAGCGAAGTTCAGAAAATTTCTAAAAATTGAACCATGGCTGCTTTTTTTAGATTTTAAATTTTAATCTTTCCAACGAAGCCATTTGCCCGGTATATTATATATATGATATGCGACTCAATTATATAAAGGCAAAGAATTAGACTAAACAAGATGAAAATAATGGAAATATATTAAAAAATATAAATATGCTTATGGACCAGGAAGCAACTGTGAATACGGGAACTGAGCGATTCTGGCGGATTATAAATAGATTGGGTAACACCATTCGAGATATATTTGTTAAATTTATATTATCCTTCAGAAATATTAAAGTTATCGGCCTTGCTAATAAAGATTGATTCAGCAATCCTGCTTTCTATGTAATTGTTGGATTAATAAATAACTTTGGCTTGGTTAAATTCGATTCTATGGTCATAATTTTGCATATGAGCGAATAGAGTGGAGGAGAGTGTGCCTCTGCTGATATCTCCGTGGTGTTCTTTGATCTTCTTAATCGAGTCGAAAAGTCTCTAGGAGTTCCTCAATTCTAATTATTTCCTCTCCCTAACCGCATGGATTAGAACGTTATTGTTCATTTATCAAAAAGATTAGAGGAGCCAGGATTCGCAAGGAAATTCACCTTCCCCGTTTGCTGTTAAAGTAAACGTTAGCTTATAGAAAGAGGCTTATTGAAATTTCTCTTTTTTAGAGAGATGTATGTTTGTCTTGTCGTATATGTAACGCTCCTGAAGAGGGTTAAAAAACTTCAGCGTATTTATAGAGATTTAGGGGTTATTTGTCGAGAGCTCCAGCTCGTTCTCCTATAATCTTCCCGTTCGAGTTTTACTGGGATTAAAGATGATGATGGATATTTGGATGAATAAGTTGATAATGGGTAGTAGTAGCTTCAACTATCAATGGCCTGGGAGCCACCTCCTTCACAGGTTTGCTTATCAAAGATGTGGCCAGTATCTACAGAGAGGGTTACATTTCCCTCTGGGGTGTTGGCGGTCCCTTAAGAGCGGAGTTTGATCCCTGTTCCCTAGGGTTGCAACTCAGTCCCATTAGGTCAGGTCAGATTCCGACCTTTGCTCAGATTCCTTGGTCCGAGAGAAGCGAGAAAAGTGTAAGCCGATTAGGCCGATATGTGCGTGGGTAATGACAAAAATACTTAAGAGTGCGATTTTAACTTTGGCATGCCCATCGCTGCCTCTCATTGCAGGAAACACTTCTGTCAGACACAGATTGAAGAGTCTCCCGACCACGGGTGCTCTCTCTCTCTCTCTATGACAACGAGAATTATTTAATTTAATTATACAGTATATTTCATAACGCGTAAGTATGACAGCAAATATTTGTTAAGATAAAAATTAATCATAGCTTATTACATATTCTTCAAGACAAATATCTTTCCCTTGAAAACCCTGCCATTTTAAAGCTCTATTTTTCAACTCCTCCCAATTCTAAAGAAATATCTAGTACTCTTCTCATGCTATAAGTTTTTTATATGTTTGTTCTTATATTTCTTCCCTAAATCCCAAAATTCTGGCCTTGCATTAATTATAGAATGGCAAACCCATTCTTCTTTTAATAGAGTTTTCTCTGACACTAAGAGAAAGATGCAATTAGTTAGCAAATGTCTTGCTGCTGAAAAGCGAATAGTCCGTTAAGAAATGGAATAAGAAACTACCAGCAAACAGACTTGGCCAAAATTCTTGGGCATGTATAAAAAAGTGAAGAATATGATTGACATAATACTAATACAAATCTTGCGTATATTCTAGCAATAATTAATATTTGATGTGTCCTCCTTTTGCTTTTATATCCGCTTTAATGCGTTATTGTATATTGTGCGTAAGTGGGGGGGGAGGGCAACTTTCCGCCATTCAATGTGCAATGCTAACGTTTATTCCTAACGTTTATACCTTACAAGTAGTAATATTTTGTAAAAGAAATGTCTAAGAAGAAACAGATTCCTGAAGCTCAAAGAGCTCAACTGATTGCATGTTCAGAGAGGTATTATCCCAAGTAAAAATTACAAGAAAATTGAAATGATTTACAAATGGCGTCCAAACAACCATTAAAAGGTACAATAAGACCAATTCTTTCAAAATCTATGATTTTTAAGGTCACAAAAGGTGTAAAACTCCGAGGGAAGAAAAGTTGGTGAAAACATCTGTAGCCGATAGGAAAGAAAACTCTTCTTATGTAACTGCTGTATTTTGAGTAGCAACAAACAAAGATATATCAAGACGCACAGTAATAAGAAGGTTATTAGAAGCTAGGCTCAATGGATGTACTGCTAGAAAGAAATCGTGGCTGTCTCAGGTGAACAAGAACAAGCGATTCCCTTGGGCAAAGGAGCATGAAGATAAGACTGATGATGATTGGGCTAAAGTTGTTTGGTCTGATGAAAGCAACTTTGAGGTAGGCTCTCGACATTAGTTTCCACCAATATATTACGCTTGTACACATTTTTATTGGATACCAAAATTTTATTAGATACCAAAAATGATCAGTAAAATTTCTTCTCGGATCTTTGGAACCCCTGGCGTAGCGCTGTTTTCTGTTGGTCAAAGAGTTGGAGAAGCTTATGATCCGTTATGTGTTGACCCAAGAGTCAAATTTGGAGGTGTAAGTGTAATAGTTTGGGGTTGCAGGTCGTCTTCAGGTCCAGGATTGTTGTTAACGTGTGAAGGCAGAATCAATTCCCGCACTTACACCAGCATGTTAGACCAGGTTTATCAATTTCCTTGGGTAAAATTTTCAATGATGACATACCAGATGATGCAATCTTCCAACAAGACAATGCTCCACGCCACACATCTAGTGTATCAGAGGGTTGGTTTAAAAAGAAAGAGGTGACTTTGATGGAATGGCCCCCTCAATCCCCAAACATCAACCCCATTAAACATCTGTGGTCACACTTGGGCACGAGAGTGAGGGCGCACAAATGTTCCTAAAAAGTTAATTAACAGCCAAAATTCATGAAGATTGGCAGAAAATTGAGCCAACCACTTGTTCTAACTTAGTCTTAAGTATACAAAAACGCATAAGAGCGGTTATAAAAGCAAATAAAGAGAATCTAGATGATTTTTAGGTGCTGATTACAAATTTGTCTTTAGAATTTGCAGATCACGTCTAGTTTTTGTGTAATTTGAATTTTCCTTTTCAAGCCATTTCACACTTTTGTTCAATATTGTACCAATATGTAATTTTCAATATATTTAATATATATATAATGAATATATATAATATATATTAATAAATAATATATATTTAATATATATTAACATTTTTAATATATATAAAGTAGACTATATTGAATCTCAAATATCATTGAATTCTAATTACTGGGGGTTTTTTAAGATTTTTTCAGATTTTCAGATTAATACATACTTATAAGTGATAACTTTTCTGCTACTGATAACTGGTAACCGGTAAAGAAGATAACACGTTTATCAAAATTTTGCTCTAATCAGAACCTTATGATAAGGATCTCACATTGTGTATCGTTTGCTTGCTAAGGTTAGTATTTAAAATCTTGTCATGGCTTCAAGTTCTAGACGCAGATGTGTAAACAGCTCCAACATATTATGTTATGTTTGGGGGCAATTCACACCAGTGGCACAACGAAGAAAAATAGAAACACCAGTAACGATGAAGCAAGCCTACATATACTATTTTAGATGCAAAGTAGGGGACCAGGATAAAGATTGGGCCCCTCATATTTGCTGCACGCAGGTTAACACAATGTTGACAGCTTGGTTAAATTGGAAGAGGAGGACAATGCCATTTTCTGTTCCCATGATATGGTGTGAGCCCTCAAATCACTTTGATGATTGTTATTTCTGCCTAACAAATGTGGCTAGATTTTCAAAGAAAAACAAATCTAAAATTGTTTATCCAAATTGCTCATCACTTCTTCTTTGGTTACAGTTGGGATGCACAAAGTACATGTGCTCTTTATGTCTATGGGATAGCAGAGATGATAAAAATCACTATAAAAAGCGAGAATGGCCATCCAGAGAAAAGAGCACATTGTTAGCAAAAATAATGTTAAGCATGATGCTCTAATAGATCCCAATATGTTCATCTTCCACCTCTTGACATTAAATTAGGGTTAATGAAAAAATTTTAAAGGGTATTGAAAAAAAAGTGAAGGCTTTCAATATTTGAAAAACAAATTCAAAGAATCATTAACTGATGCACAAATAGAAGCTGGAATTTTCACTGGACCACAAATTCGCAGAGTTGCTTCTGATGATTCCTTCACTTTGTGTCTCAACAAAAAGGAACGCAAAGCATGGACATCCTTTGTGGAAGTCACTGAAAACTTTCTCGTCAATTTTAAATCTCCAAATTACCCAGAAATAATAAACAATATGCTCGAAGCCTATGAAAAGATGGGATGTAGAATGTAACTTAAAATGCATTTTCTGCATTCTAATCTAGATATTTTCCTGAAAATCTAGGAGCGGTTAGTCATGAAAATGCTAAACGTTTTCATCAACAAATTTTGGTTATGGAGACGAGGTACCAAGGAAAATTTAATCCAAATATGATGGGAGATTATTGCTGGTCTTTACAAAAACAAACTTTGATGTCTTACAAAAGAAAAACGAGAAGGCTACAGCAAAGTTTCTTTAAACTTTAAGTGCATAACAAACTTAATCAATACAATAAAATCTTCCCAACTTGGGAGGGAGGGGGGTGTAACTTCGCCAGTGATGTACACTGTTTGTCCTAAGCCAGAATAAAGAATGAAGGTCCCCCACTTTTAAATATTTTTGCTTAAAAATTTTAAAATTAAAAAATAAAAAGATTTTCTTATTTATTAATCGGAACAAATAGTGAAAGGGGAAGGGGGGTCATTATACAAAATAAAGACGCGATAGAGAATTTTGGTTTTCAAATTCGGATTCAGCGCCCTCGAACTAATTAGAAACACTTATTCACATGTCTTTAACAAACAAAAAGTTAAAATTTGTTGCCTAGTGATATTAATTATTGATAGGATATACGCAAGATTGTATTTATATGTATCCCACATTTTTTTCTCATTTTATGGCTCAGTTGCAAATTAGCATAATTTTTTGGACGTCATCTTTGTTTCTTTTCAATGCATATTGATTTTATGATATCATTTAGTTTATTACTGAGGAAACTGTTAACCGGTTATACCTTTTATGGGGTATAAACCTTAGCTCATTTTGAATTCTACAAGTCAGGGGATGAGAGGGCCAGATGACAGCATAAATTAAGTTAATGCCGACCCAATATCTGGTAAGATAAGGAAATAAAACAGAGGGCGATGTAATATTGTACAGATGACTGCCCATTTTTCAGATTACATTCTTACTTAAATATTCATTTTTTATAAAATTATGAAACTGGCGTTTCACTTCAAGGAAATGCATTTTTCGCACCGTATCCAGTGTCTAATTTAATTCCAAATTACCTGGGGCAAATTAGACCGAATTTAAATAATGATATCCCGCTATAGGACCATAGAACTCGTTGCCATGCCATTCACTTTTCTCTAACAATACCTTTATAAATTTTAGATTACGAGTAAATGGAAAAGATTAGAGTTGAATGGCAAATATTCCTTTAATTAGACGAGGATTACGTGCTACCAGGTCTCAAGTCCCTTCACTCTTCGTCTTCAAACATCTTTGGTTATGCACATTTCACACTTTAATGATCTTCCAACCTTCTCAACGTCTTTCGAAATCCTCCTTGTTGCCTCTAGTCGCCGTTACCTTGCGTCTACATACGGATTTAGAGCACCTTGATATCAATCGATGAAAGGGGCCAACACTTTGGGCCAACTTCTTGACACATATTTGATAGACCCTTCTGGCACTTGTTTACACGAAACTTTACGCCAGTATGACCAATTTTCGTTTGGTTTAAAACGCCTCAGAAATTACGAAGACATTCAATGCTTGGAGTGAATTTTCAGGACGATGAATTTATAATTAATATCTGGAGGATTCCTAGGAAACTGGATTTTCTTCTTCTTAACATAGGCAATAAATAAATAATTAAACATTATTAATAGAATATACAAGATATAAAGGTAACATAAAAAATAGCATTATTCACTTCAACGGATGTTTTTAATGAAAATCACTTCAATCTTATAGTAGTGAATACATATAGTGATTCATTTAGTTAATATGAAAATATTGTAATTACAAAGGAATTGATATCCATGCTTATCGGAGTATGTTAATTTTAGTTATAACGCGTGGAGTGGATTAGTTGTTCTTTAAATTCGACGAAATTATAAGAGATGCGCGTGCGGAACTTGCCAAGCAATGGAGAAGCAGGCTTTGATTAGAGAAGTATGCTTAGAGAAAGTGATCCATTATGAGACTATAGTTGAACTTTTATCGGCGACGGTTTCCTTGGATTCCAACAGAGATTGAAGGCGTCGATTGCAGGCTGAGTTTCTTTCCTGTGTTCTTCTTGTGTGGACAAAGTGGTTTGGAGAATGCGATCAACTTTTATGACTAAATAACCTCTCTGCATCTTGTTAAGAGGGTTTTTTTCCTCTAAAATTGCGAAAGGCTGACTTTCCCACTGCTTTAACCGAAATATGCTTTCACTTTTAATTGCTTCCACCCGAAATCTAGAGAAAAACAAATGAAGTTCGCTTATCTCTCTCTCTCTCTCTCTCTCTCTCTCTCTCTCTCTCTCGCTCCTAGAGACAGACAAAAGTCTTCCTGGTCTCAGATACATGGCATTAACTTCTGTAAAACTCCTTTCAGAAATGCTAAAGGCTGGCATTCCCCACAACTCCATCGAGCGAATTTGGCTACGGGGAGGCAGGATAAAGGAGAGTACGACTAACTAGGAGAAAAGACGGATAGCTAATCTGAAAATAGGGGAACTGTTCAAATATTATGTATAACAGAGACTTCAAGAATATATTTCTAACACTAAATAATTATATCAAGAGAGAATACTATATATATACTTTCAGGAGTAAGTTCATACAAATAACAAAAACACATTGAAATGTAACCTTAAGCCTTTCTGCATTATAAAAATATGCATATACACCATTCGAATAAGTTATATAAACGAAGACGTATCCTAAAAATTTCTATTTTCATCCATAATATCTTTACAATTCGCTAACGAAAACTACTTAAACTATTTTTGATTCTTGAAAAAGGCTTGAGACAGATATGAATGGAAATCTATGAGAGACGAGTGGGAGAAGAAAAGTCATTTTCAATTTTACTTCCTAAACTCTGTTTGTATTCCAGCGATGAATCTTATAAAAAATTAAATCCTTTATGAAGCATCGATAAAATCTATTTTGAAATATCAGAACTTCATCTAAAAGTGAGCAATCTCAGTAATTATGATAGAATTTCAAATAATCCAGTTCTAATAAAACGTTTTTAGGAAATTCTCCTTATAAGGAGGAATGGTCCTTTCTAAAATGAACGAGTCATAAGAAGAAACAGAATAATGGTAAAATCAAATCCCTTCGTAAAATTCAGGTAAGTGGCTTGTATTTTTGTAGGTTTTGATTCAGGGATTTGTACAGAGTACAGGAGTGATATATTTTATCCGCTAGTCTTTGTCGTCTTACTGATTTCTTACCCTCGGCATTATTATTTAGTTAATTTATCTTATTTCCTTCTTATTTTTACAATACTATTTGCGCTGCGATTTATTTAACTAATTTAATCTTATACGAGTAAGTAATTCGCAAGGACATCGCAAAATCTCTGGATTAAGCGAAGAATGAAACTGAAAAACACAGAGGAGAAAACAATCACCTGTTCCACATTTCATTCTTCTCTTAGTGCCCTTCAAAGATGCCTTTGCGCCGTCATCTACATTTAATCAGAGAAGAAGATTGCGGATGCCAATTTGAGCATAGTGAAAACATGAAGAAATAAGAACATCGATATTTAAGGTAAATTTTGGCAGCCCAAAACAGATTATACAACCATGAGTAATGACTTAATGATGGCCAATAAAAACAGGTACCTATGTCCAATCCAGAACAATCTAATGTTACTAACATTAACGCTTTCTTAAAGGTTAAGCAAACTGCTCCTATAATTGTTCTCAAATGTAGTTTGTCGCTGCTCGACTAACAATAGTTTTCCTGGATCAAAATGTGAAAACCAAATATGATAGGAGGAAACTTAAATTGCTTTGTCTACCTATCGCTTTGGCTCTATTCCGTCATTCGGCCTAATTAAAATTTATGCCTCAACCAGAGGTTTAATTTGAACGCGGATTTCTCTCAATTAGTGAGGACAGACATATATTATATTTGAGAAGGATAATTATGAAGTAATAGGACGAAGGAAAAGGCACGAAAAGAGCAAGCAAACATAAACAGATTGATTACTATTCGTTAAGTTAATGAAATGAGTTCCTACCAAGTAATGATATGAGGCAAAAATCTATTAACAAATCTACGGGTTCATTTCCTGCATTTTAAACTTGTTATTTCTTCTTTGGTCTCTAGTTCTTTTATTAATCTAGTATCTCAAATTATTACCCCATGTAATACTTGAGTAATATGCTACTATTATTACTAAGATTTTAGGTTTATGGTGCCTTAGTAAGAAACCCGACTCCTGGAATAATTGGTTCACAATCGATCAAATAGGCTGAAACCATCAAACAATCTTACTTCATGGTTACATGCCGGACGAGTACCATACTGAGACAAAGAATAAGAAAAAGAGGTGGGGATATTTGGCCCCTGAGCCGGAGTATTTTTAGGTGCACTGAAACCAGGTGTCTGTATAGAAAACCAGATTTCCTGTAGAGTTCATTTTAAATACGTGCCAGGATTGGCACCTCTAATTTATTTAACCCTTAAATTCATTATAACTTAAATATATATCGAAAGACCCTTCTCAATTATTATTACCGACTCAAAATTGGTTAGTATAGGCATAAATCAGAGAGTAGTTTTAGGTATATCTCCGATTTCCCCGCAGCATAAGGGACTTTTTGCTATTTTAAGGCCACCGCATTTGTGATCTAACCGCTTTATTCGAGAAAAGCAAGGAGCATTTACATTCATACAGGCATGTACAGACATAGATTTTATACGTCAAAAAGATTAGGATCTTTTGCAACCAACGAGAGCTTGAGGTTTCTCAACTATTTATCCCTTTACTCAATCCCAAGGATCATTTGTTTGATAGGTCATGGAGAGGAATTCAATTATCCATACGATGTCTATGACGAATAGATATTTATTGAGGTAAAACATGAGTTTTTGATTATTAACAAGTGATATAAATACGCTGATATTAGTTGAGGAACGTCTCATCTCGTAAACAATTTGTAGCAGAATGAGGTCCAATGGCGGCCACGTGCCCTCCTGTACCCACTTGGGTCTGGAGATCATCTCATGGAGCTGTTTGTGAAAGCATGAGAACCTAGGCAAGGAAGCGGCGGACGCTGTTATCACTCGCCCAGCTGAATTTGCCTAGGGACCAATGTCATCCCCCTCCCCTTCCTCTCGCGGCCACCTCGCCGCGAGCATGCGGGCGCCTCTGTACAAAGATTAGAATCCGTTGGACATTCCAACGAGCATTATCAAAATTCCCCCTTCCCCCGAAGGAGCCGCTGACTTTTCATCACGATCGCGCGCGCCTCCTCTCCAGGCACCTATATGACGCGTCGACCGAGTTTCGACCCCAGCACTGTCAAACTTCCACCTAATCTGACGAACGAGCGAAAGGACGCTCTCCTCCTCCTCGCCCCTCAGCGACGATTTCGATTCAAGTGAAAGCTAAATCGATCCGTGAACTCTGCCTTAGTCATTCGGCAAGCTTCGACTTCAGTGAACCCTGCCCTAGTCAATTGGCAAGGACTGACAATGAGTCCCCGACTGCGAAGACGACAAGTGCTCCCTCGAACTGAAGCTGAGGTAAACAACTTCTACCGTCCCCCACTGGCTCCATTTTGGTTTCGAGTTCATAAGGTAATCGTAACCGTTGCCGCCGGCAGATTTATCTTAAATCTGGCTTATCCCAGCTGCTCCATTATTTGTGTGCACGCCCCAGTTAAAATCCCCCTTTAAATCACCAACACCATCTGACCTCTTTAATCCCTTAATCAACCTACTTGATCGCGTGTAGATCTTAACCACGTCTGGGCGACCTTTCCATTTAAATCCAATTTCCATGTAAAATTTTATATTCTCTTTTTGTTGTTAGTAAAGTATTATTTTCGTCATCGTCTTGATTTTGATACCCCGATGCATACCAGCAACCCCTTTAATTTTGGCCAACTTGCACTCTAAAATAATGGTTTAGAAAGGACCCCGCAAAGTAAGAATAAATCATTCCTCCCCGTTCACTCTCGGTCTTCAATCCGCTTGGGCCATTCCACGACACAATTTAACTCATGATGCTAGAGTTACTTACTGTATATTACATAGAGTATTGACCAAAATTGAAAAGTTGATGTTGGGTGAAAAAGTAATTCACCCCAAATATCCGCGAGCTAGCTAAGAAAATATAAAGTGGCTGGTAGAAGTAGTTGGAAAAGTTAAGTACTCTCGAGTACTTAAAACTTTGATTACCACACATACGAGTATATTAGAAAAAAAATAATAATTTTTTTTTTAATATATGTTATATTAACAAATATTCCAAACTACTGGACAATTTAACGATACGATTACTTTTAAGCGAGTTTAGTTGGTCAATCCTCTGCCTTAATCACAGAGGAATTACATATGTCAAGGATTGCTTTCTATGAATTAGCTGCAGGTGGTTTTTATTTCATCATCATGGTTGCTTGCCATAGTTCCATAGCCTTTCCAATAACTCCCATTTGGTTATTATAGACCTTTTTCAATTTTCTGTTAATTTTTTCACACAAATTATCTCTCGTGTTCATAATAGGGAAGTTTCTGGCCAATCATGGGGAGAAATATTTCCTAATAGCAGTAATGTTTTGTCATAATCCAGCATTACCTGGACAGACTTTTCTTTTTCAAAACAGTTACGCACCTAAGAAATAAAATCTTTTCATACTGAAAAATGGGACTTAAAATCATATACAATCTACCCTCTAAATTTAACGCCAGTTAAGAACCAGACCATCACCTGTTTTGCATGTTATATGGTACTCAGATAATACCCTTACTACAATAATATACTTGCTGGGGCTTGTTATGCAATTTTAACAATAATAATAACTTAATTATTCATGTATGTTCAGGGTTTCGAATTTCAAATGAAAGCAACCTATCTTTCTGTGAGCGTAACCTTTTTCATCACAATAATCTGAGTTTTGTCCGTTTTTCATGATAGGACTATATTTAACCATTTTGGCAAAACATCCCTGAATCTTAAAATACTTCTTAAAATACAAGATTAAGATTGCAGCATTCACTTTTCAATCATCTATCAACACTTCAAAATAAATTCTCATTTCTAAATATTTAATATTTCAAAAACAACGATCAAAATTTTTCACAATTACAGACAAAATACGCTGAAAAAGATGCAACTGACATAAGAATTTGTATAAACTCACCTATCTTCATCCTACCCACTTCTGACTGCCTGAATGCATAGTTTATCGTTCAACATTAATGTCATAAATAAAGCTGTTATTTAATCCATGTATCCTTAAACCAAATCTTTTTCTGATATTTCAATTTCAAGAATC
Source organism: Ceratothoa steindachneri (assembly GCA_963969495.1). NCBI lineage: Eukaryota > Metazoa > Arthropoda > Malacostraca > Isopoda > Cymothoidae > Ceratothoa > Ceratothoa steindachneri. Next base: position 61,868,237 of record OZ018324.1, on the reverse strand, counting down.
TTTTGCGACCAAGGGTTGAATCGTAATATGGACAAACGCTATCTGGGCTTCGTGAAATTTTGTATCGGTTGACGCCGAAAGGCCAAAATCTGGCAATAATTCTAATCTTAGAAATTACACCCTTACGCAGAGGGAGAGTGCATGTAAAATAAATGGCACAAATGGTTAGACAGTTAGATATTGATCGCATTTAGTCAGTAGAAAAGAATTCAGTTTATTGGCGTGAGTTATTATTACTATGAATATTCAGCAGTAACTTGGACAGCGGAACGTAATGCTTATAATGAGGGCAAAAGTTTATCATCCCCTCTTACTTTTCAGGAGAGTATGGTCAGACTCAAGTGACTTAAGAATAAAGCTTTGTTGCAAAGAATGAGAGTTGCACGCTTACGAATGTCAAGAGATTGTTTTTTATGCGAGTATCTACAGGATTCGGGTGAGTTAGCGCTGATTCTGACCTCGATCTGATCTTTTTTGCCTCCGGGCAAGTTTGTTACATCCCATAGGACCTGCTTTATTTTTACTTGTGTCAACAAAGTCTCACACAGCTAGAAATTTCATCCTCTCCGACGTAAATATTCTCCTGTCTGTTATATGATCTCACCCTGTGGACGAAGCATCGTGTCCTGTTCGTTTGTAGGGAATGTAGACTCAGTACCAACTCTCAACACCTGAGATTCCCGCAAAAGCACCGGTCTCTACGCATTCACGTGTACGCATTTCACACCCTTCCACCGACCTTTCCGAACAAGTTTTCTTCTTAAGTCTCTTGAGACACACCATACTCTCATGAAGAGTAAGAGGGGGTAATAAACTTTTGCCCTAATTATAGACAACTCCATTCTGCTGCCCAAGTAACCCCTGAATATTGATGGTAATAACTCATAATAATTAACTGAATCCTTTTGCTAAACGACAGACTGCCATCTAAAACAACCTCCACCCAACAATTTGTGAAATTTCTTTGCATATAATCTTTGTTTACGAGGTGTGATTAGAAAGGAATGAAAGTGAGACCGTATATTTCGTTAGAACAGAAGTAAATCTAAATACTAGTCTACATCTCTTCAAATTACTCCCCTCCTCCCTCTATCCAGCGTTCCATCCTCCTTCGCCACTTCATGAAGCAGTCACTAAATTGACTGTTTGTGCCAGGTCTTGGATACGATGAAATTCCTTTCTTCCAATCGCACTTTAGATCTTTGGAAACAGCCAGTAAATCACAGCAAGCAATGTCAGGTGAGTAGGGTGGGTGGGCAAGAAGTGTGATCCCTTCCTGCTCCAGGAATTGCACAGTCAGACGCGCTTTGTGCGGTGCAGCATTGTTGTGGTGTGGCAAAAGACGTGATCGGTGGCGGGTTGGTGCGGACTTGGCCTGATTGTAGTATTTGGCTGTTGCTTTTTTCCCCGAGTTTCCACCTAGTGAAAGTAAAGAACCTGCAACCTTCTTTCGAGAAACCCATGTTTTCGGTTAGAAAGCGAAACCAACAATGACGCAATCGCACAGCGCAACGAGAAAATCTAATCCAGTGCAGAGACGACAAGTTCAAATATGTCACAACCGGCGACAAGCGATGTCCCGTGCTCCCATCCCTCCCATCACTCTTGGTCTCTATGCCACGAGTCCGACTGTCATTACTTTCTGATCACCTCTCCTACTAATGAGTGCGTTTTCCAAGATCCAAATTATTTTAGTCATGATGGCGATTTTGTTAGTTATGATGGCAAACTTTTCAAAAAGTTTATATACCAAAAATGGGAAATACATTTTGCTAATTACTTGAACAAGATTATGACAGGTTAAAGGGATAACAGATTTCTTATTGAGTTAGTTGTAACGTTCTTCGTTCAAAATTCGAAGTTTTGGTTTTGAAAAACATTTTATGGCAAATTTTAGGCACTTTTTTATGGTAGAATTATTTGGGGAGCAACATGACTAGAACATAGTGAAAATTAAGATAATGCAAAATTGTATACATTTGTGAAAAAAAATGTTCTTAGATATTTAAAGTTCATTTGTAAAAAATACCCAAAAAACTACACCATTGATTTTTATATCATTTTATTGAAAATTAAATTTTATGCACCTTTTTATATTATATATTTTGTTTTAGCAACATCACTAGAACATAGTGAAAATTATGATAATGAAAAATTGTATACATTCGTGAAAATTCCCTGTAGATTTTTAAAGTGAATTTCTGAACAAAACACCAAACTACACCATGCGATTTTATAAATATTTGCTAAAGAAAAATGTCGCGGGTGAACTGGTTTGTATTGTTAGCATCATTCGAATATAGATTGAACTAAATTCCAGTGCATTCAGAACAATCCCCTTTCCAACTGAGAACAAAGCCTATAGTTGATCATGTCCGAAAAGTATATGCTTCAGTCCACCATTAAAACAGATTTAGATGGAATTAAATAAAACTAGTTTCAAATGATAAATAAATCATATTTGCATATTTTTATCGTGAATTGAGTTCAATTGCTTAATATTTAGTCATCCTATAGCCATTTATATGATATTAGGTTTCAACGGAGGATTTCTGAAAGGCTCCCCTGTATTTCAAAAAAAGCTCCATAGGTTATTATGATTTTGGCAGAATAAAAGGGCTTTTAATGAGCTTTAATTTTCTATATGATAATCTAACGTAGTAAAAGGTTAAAAAAATAAATGTGGTATCCTCTTAAATATAGCTTCGAGGCATATAATTGGATGAAAAACAAATGTATAAATTTGCAAGGGGATTTTACCTTTTGAATCATAGTTCAAATAGAAGACTACTTGGGATACAGGCGTAGTTAGAGTGATAGAATATCGCGTTGAAGTGTTAGAGTTTGGTGCCTTTTCTCTTGATCATCTTTTTCTCATACATTTTCTCCGATCTCCTTTTGTCTTGAATTTGTGCCTTCATTTTAGAGTAAAATTTTCCTTTATTTCCCAAAGTTCTCAAGAAACAACTTTTCTGTTACTCTTATGAAAAATGGAATAAATTGCATAAAATGTAAAATAAACCCCCCAAAATAGAAACTGGTGAATAAATTAAACTTCGGTTTTTAGGTGTTTTGGATTTTCCGTAGTTGGATATTTACAAGAACCCAGAATTTCAAACCACCTAGCAACTCGCCTCTCCACTTCTTTAAGGGCATTAAATCATCATTTCCCTCAACAAAATATAATTTGTGTACAAAAAAATGTGTGAACATAATAAGGCCTTATGTGTAATATTTTGTCTAGCTTTAATAATTTGGAGGTAAGCAGAATGAGCAAACAACCTTTATGGGTATATATTTGTTGATGAGGGGATTTTAACACCTTGCAATAGAAGTTTAGAGACAGTCACCGAAATACTTTTTTAATATAAATATAAAACCACATAAGAATGCTGATGGAAATTCCAATTTAGGAAAGGAATGTGTGAGAATATCCAATCCAGCGGGTTGGATGGATTGGAAGTTTAGGGTAGATTTTCTGCCCGTTACAACGTCCCTCTAAGTCCCAAGTGTTTGACGTCATCTTCCGACAACTGTCATTATTACCTAGAAAATTTGACCTCATAAAAAGCATTGGTGCTTGTAATCCAAAATGGACTCGAACCGAAACCTATCCCTTCAGTCACCACAAGAAATGCGATGGTCAGCATGTAGATCGACTGAATAGTAGGAGTCAGAACTGAAAAAGAATCTAAAGCATGTGCTCAAGGTGATCTTTGACAAAACAAAGATGGTGAAAAAGGCAATAATTACAGTTCTTAGGCTTTTCATTTTGCCCATCGCCTCTACGAAAATGTCTCAAGAGAAGCACTACAACTTTCAGATGTGCCTCCCTTGCTATAAAATAGAAGATCACCTCATTCGATATTTTCCCGAACAAGAGAAGAAACTCTGCTTAAAATGCGACAGGAAGGGCAGGCAGGGATTCGCTGCTTCTAGCAAGTAAAGAAAGGCCTAAACTCCTCGAAACTACACAGAACACTGAGCATGCAGTGCACTGTGCGCAGAGTCGCCTCATCCCCAAAATACGGCAGTGCAGTATAATCTAAGCCGCAGCCTTCAATCAGCTAACCACAACCCCAGTTACAAATAATCCATTGACTATTGCACTTAATCCTCACGAAACTTCCGGTTTGCATTCTACACGCGCATATCCTAAACTGCACAGCACCTGGCTTCTTCAACAGAGAGCTCAATAAAAAGATGAAGGGCAATGGCATGGAACCCCTAAAGTTGTCCTACAACCATCACACTAATAAAGTTCTAGTCCTGCGGGCCGTAGCTCCTATTCTAACTCCGCATCAGATTCAAGTCAAATGACAGAGAGAGTGGTCCCATAGCCAAAAGAGACTAACTACAACCCTGATCGAAGAAATGGACGCCGTTGGTGTCCCTACACGGAGCAGTCCTGACAGAAAACTCACTCTATGAAAAAATCAAAGAGGAAAATCCAGCATTAAAAGGCGAAACCAAACAGGCTTCAAAGTCATATTCGCTCCATGCCAGACAAATCAATCTGGTTATTGCAATGAATAAAAACACCACCCAAACAAGGACCTTCCCCACTGAGGACATTACCGCATTTATCCGCAAGGATTACTTCCAGTGGAACTTCAACTCCTTAACAGAGGAGGAGGAACACCACCCAAACAAGGACCTTCCCCACTGAGTACAATGCTGCATTTACCTACAAGGATTACTTCAAGTGGAACTTCGATTCTTTAACAGAGGAGAGGAACCTAGTTAAGACTTTACAAATCTTGACTCAAATATATTGAACCAACTCTGAACAAAAAATATCGCTCCGACATGCTTTAAAGCACTCCTAATTACCATATATCTCCGACAAAGACTAGTAGGTGAACATGGCTGCAAGAAACAGACTAGTAATTCTTGCGCATAACGTGCAAGGATGGGCCACCCATAAACACTAGCTGTTTAATATCTATTAAGAAATTAACTCGGATATCTTCTTTCTTTCCAAAACTGGAGTAGGAGATCTTCACCTCATCAAGATCTTTTAATTCAACGTCAAATAAAGGAACCTGAATAGCGAGAGATATGATGGAGCGAGAATTCCTGTGCGATCAGGACTACTGTTCATGAAAGGAAAAGAGATGGACGAGTTGACACTGTCCATCACTCTCAAAAAGTAAATAGGGAACATTGAAGTGGATTCGGAGTACCAGCCCCAAAGAGAGGGTACCTTACAATGCACAACCTATTCACCCTGTTTGGGAAGGCCCTCCCCATCATCCTTGCTGGCGACCTCAACGCCAAATCAAGAATCGCTGGCTATGACCCAGCGGACAGTCGAGGGAAGAACCTCGACTTGCTCCTGCGTGAGGCGCAGCGGAGAGGATTAGGCTGGTCTTCAAAGACAGCTATCAATCCGGACATCATGCTTACGGATCCCAACTTCCACTTCTACCATTTTGTGAAGCTTAGTCTCTTAACCCCCAGGGACCATATTTATATCCCCTAGCTATCAAGGAAGAACTTTGTAAATGCAGAATGGGAGGCCTATGAATATTACTCCCGGAGGAAAATCCCAAAATAGATGATGCCACGCAATGGGTGATCAACCAAGAGGTGTCTATTAACTTTGACAGCTTTGCAACCGCAGGAAATATAATCTCAATCACAAGGCACTAGGATCCTGATCCCAATGCACCCAACCAAAGATTCCAGCTGATTTACGACTACAGTCGGGCCACTGTATACCCCAGCCCAATGAATTTTACCTTGGTCCAGCAGCTCAGATAAAGAAAAAATGCTGCGCTGTTGCATTAGACCAGAGAAAAGTGTGACCGTACGATCTACAACATGAATGTTGAGGAGAACCCCAGAAGCTTCTGGAACGTCACAGTAAGCTGAGAGGGCGACTAACATGCAAGGCTGACTCTTCCATCGTGCACCTTAATAAGAGGGCCAAAACTCCACAAAAAAGCCAAGCTTTTATAAAAATCTGGAACATCGTTTATAGAATTTCCGAAGAAGAAGAGGAGCACATGGAGAAGCACTATCCCAAGATTTACCCCACATAGAAATGCAAACCTCAACAGGTTGCGGGAGTGAGACCTGAAATGCTTGTCAATCATGGAAGAAGAGATAAACACTGCAATCTCAGGCTATAATAAAAAAGCTCCTGGCTTAAGCTTTATAACAACTTGACACATTAAAGAGGAAACAATGAGGACAAGAAAACAAGATCATAAAAATTTTTAACCGGAATTACCGGGGCGATACTTCATAGAAGGCCTAAAAATATCTAAAATGATCTTTATTCCCAAACTAGGAAAGCTTAAAGATCAATTGCTGAATAACAGGGTGATCTTACTTCTCAAAATAATTGAAAAAGTATTCCGCAAGATGAGGAGCACGAAGACTGCAATAAACGTAACATACCAACATAAGGCCAAGGGACTACAGTCTGGCCGCATGGAGGAAGTAGTCTGCCTGAAGGTGAAAAAATCTTCCGATTCGGTATGGATCGACGGACACAAATACAAGATCTCAAAAAAAGGATTAGTCCTTCCATTTCGGGAACATCATCTACAGCTACCTCATTAACAAGAGAGCGGTGATAGCATTCGGGAACTACACCAGAAACCCATTTTACTTGCTATCTGGAGTCCTTCATGGAGGGTGTCAGAGTCCCATCCTCTTTACCGTATATATCAGTGACATTCCGAAACTGCTGCTCCTCTAAACCCTCAACGTACAGTACGCGGACGTCACCCCCCAGATTGTGACTCGCCAAACCAGATCTGGAAGAGTCATGAGTCATGTAGAGGTCTACTGTAGCCAAGGCACATAAAATTTCCAGCTACGAAAGGAAGAGGAAAATCTAGACAAACAAGACTATGAGGGAACGAACCCTAAGATCCACCTTAGTTCCCCCTCCTCCTCAAGCAGAGACCACGTGGGCCTAAGTTAAATCTCTAAAGGCAAGGAAAGAGAACTATTCTCGCGTGGGAAAACATCAAAGGGGCTGGTAAAACCTGTGTTTGAGACGCATTTTTCCGACCCTTCCCCGCCTAGAGGCCAGGGTCGACCCGAGAAGAATCTTCCCCGCTTGTATTATCTCGCTTGGGCCTAAAAAGACTTGCGTCAATGGTTACTCCCAAGAGACTGCCATGCCTAGAGGCTTTCTAGCGAGGAAGCCAGCAGGGTATTTAACCTAAGTTCAACCATTACTCGTCAGAGAGTACCACCCGCCCTTTCGCGAAGATACAGACCCTCGTTTCGAGTCGAACCTTGGAGTTAGGTCTCGTCGGGTAGACAGATTGTCCTGAGTTTGGCCACATTCAATCGGCAAATTCGCGAAACGACTTTTTCATTGGAAAATATCGCGATCCACTCTTCTCATCCCGTCAAGGAAACCTCGCCCCTTATCTGAGATTACCCATCCCAATTCGAGAGTGTCTCACCCAGCGTGGAAATTACCTTACTCGTGCTCCAGGTAATTCCGACCCCTCCGTCAAAAGTACAACGCCCTTCGAGCTGCAAGACTGGCTCGCCTCGTAAGAATCGCTCCTCTTGCCAAGAGTCCAGCCATCAAGGTAAAAACCCTTTTATCCCTTTTCAATAATAATTTCCCTTTTGTCCTCGCCACCTGATATCCTCCTCCCGACCGTTTAATTGGACTCTCCAGTGTTAACCAACATTTTTTTCTGTGTGACCAAGTCCCATATTTTGATCCCCGTTAAACTGATTAGCATTTTATTTATTATTTTTTGGAAGCGACATTATTCTCCCATTCATTTGCCTCTGTAGACATTTTCATAATTAGCATTATTAGTGTAACTAAAGTTTATTTTTGTTATTAATCTTTCAATAAACTTGAATGAAACCTGGTATTTAAATCTTCCCTTTGGCCAACCATTAATCTCCTCACGCACTCACCTATTATTAGCCCTGTGCAGCTGGTCTATCTATCAGGCCGACTACAACGTAAGTAGACTGCATTCTCTGCAGCGAAGGTATCCGCTCACGAATACCACGACACAAACCAAATTCATCGCCCGTGCATTTGGCAGACGGAAGACGGAGCCCAGCTGACTAAAAACTCGACATTTAATTATACCGACCTGCGTTTCAAAACTTTTTTTAAAGGTCATAGTTTTTTCAAATGATTTAAAATAATTTTCTCATGCTGAATTTAAGAATATAATTAATTATTTTTCTTTGGTCAGATCTGGTTTCTAAGATATGCTCGATTTATATTAAAACGTATATTCTAAAAGAGCGCTATCCTCCAACCGTTTAGTATTTCAGTTTTGTCACAACAGTGATGGGTAACCATACATAACCTATTTTATACATCTTTTAGGTCTAAATTTGCATTATAATGGATCGTACGTGTAAGAATCATCTGAATAGGTTTTATTACATCTATGGACATATTGCTCTTCAAAACAGTCTAGCAAAAATCATTGATTTGGTGAAAAAGGCATATCATGCTTACATACTTTGGAGTGAAAGTACGGGACCAGTATAAGCCTTTGTTCCCCATATCTGCTGTAAAACATGTGTTGAAATTTCCGGGATTGGATTAATAAGAAAAGGAAGAACTGCCATTTGATGTTCTAATGATGTGGAGGAAAGGCAAAGATCACGCACCGACTACTACTTCTGCATGACACATTTGAAAGGCATCAATCGCTAAAACAAGCACCATGTTCAATACCTCAATGTTCCTTCTGCTATAAAATCAGTCCCACATGGCCCCGATTTTCTTGTTCCTGGGAGTGATTTTACCATGGGTTCTAGCTCTGAGTTTGATGCATACAAGCCAGAAGAGGGCAACCAACTGGTACCATTTACGTAAGCCAAACTAAACAACCTGACACGAGACCTGAGCTTTTCTAGAGAGTCTGCTGAACTATTTGGTTCACGTCTTCGATAGAAATGTATGCTGGGCCTAGGAACAACATTCTATTGGTATCGAGAGCACGAGAAAGAATTTAGGAATTCTTTCACATTTGATAAAGCCTCTTTAATTGTCTACTCTACCAACATTGCTGATCTGCTTAAGCTAATGGGCCTGAAGTATGATGCTATGGAATGGAGACATTTCATTGAGTCGTCGCATAGAAGTCTCAAGGCAGTTCTTTTTAATAACAGCAATAATTTTTCATCGATCACTGTTGCACACTCAGCTGCAATGAAAGGAATCTGCAACAGCCTGAACCGTATGTTGTCTAATCTTAACTACCATGAATACAAAGGGCTGATCTGTAGAGACCCTAAAGTTGTTAGACTCATCCTAGGCCTTCAAGGTTGGTACACAGAGTATCCATGCTTTATGAGCTTGTGGGACAGTCGGGCTGACGACTTGTCTTATGTTAGACAAAACTGGCCGACAAGACAATGATTAGAATCCGGTTCACACAACGTTCTGTCCCACTCACTGGTTGAACCAAGCAAGATATTGCTTCGACCCCTTCATATAAACCTCAGTTTGATGAGGAACTTTGTCAAGGTAATGTATATGGAAGGTGGGGGATTGCTTTCCTTCGTCAAAAGTTCCCACGAATCCGCGTGAAAAAACTGAAGGCATGTGTATTTGATGGTCCTCAAATAAGGGAGCTAATCAAAGACACCAGTTTTGATGAAGCACTGAATCCTGCTGAACTTTCTGCCTAGTTTTCTATTAAGTCATTCATTGTATACTATCTTGGCAACCACAGAAGTCCACAGTATGAGAAGGCGGTTGATAAGTTAATGGAGAATCTACGCAAATTTTGTGCGCGCATGTCAGTGAAAATCCATTTTCTTCGGTCCCACCTGAACTATTTTCTCCCAAATTGTGAGGACTTCAGTGAAGAACAGGGTGAGAGCTTTCACTGAGATATCCGTATTATGGAAGAACGCTACGATGAGCGTTGGAATATCCCTGAAAGACGATCTATTAATGAGTAGTTTTATTTGTATCTTGTAATCTTTGGTGGTATCAATTAGAACATTCTATAAGCCTTCTGTGTATATGTAGATCATCTCAAAATCTACTATTATGTGTACATTCGCCTACAAATAGATCGGAATAAATGAATTTCTGGCATGTGTATATATCTCCAAACTTGATCTGATTAGGTAAAATGAGTATGAGTTTAGGATTCAGTGCGAAAAATTGGCCTAATATTAAGTATTATGTGTTAGACCTTGAAAACAGCGCAGACCAGTGAATTATTCGCGAAGCGCGAGCACTCTAGGCTTCAGGATCTCCAAGCACGGACAAGAAGCTATATAAACTCCAAACACACAAAAAATCGATACTTACCTAGTAAGAACTAAAGTGCTGTATCCAGCAGTTTTCTACTCAACACATCCTCAAATGCAAAGTGTACAAAATCTGGCACTACGCTTCATTCACCTGGCAATTGCAACGAGTATATCACATCAAGGGAGCTGCACTGATTAAGAAATATAGAGGCTGTGAATGTCTTCCTGCATTCACGAAGCAGCGCTATCTGGGACAGCCTGAAAGCAACTTCCCGACCAGATACTGAAGACAACTTGTTCAGACTGCAGAACCGCGAGAGATAAAAGTCGTATATGCCTGCATCAAGGTCGTTGGCCACACCGGCTATCTACAGGTGACACTGCAGCAAACCGATTCCGGGACTAAAAAGTGATTTAATAAATAAGTGATACTAATGAAGTAAAATTTTATGTGTGACATTAAATATTAATATACTAAATAGACTAATAAAATTAAGTGAATCTCGGTTTTTTATTATTACTCTGTATTACTTATTGACTAGTACAATTATTATTATTATTACTATTATTTAGCTGTTTCAGCAAAAACTTAATTCAAATGTAAATATAATGTATTATGTAAATATTGAGATGGCACGATCCCCGGGCAGACTTTCTACCTCCCCATGTATTTAAGTTTCCACACTATTCCTCTCTTCCACTTTTTCCCTATGCACGGACACTAGAAGGAGGGTTCCCTCACTTTTGTACCATCTTTCTACACGAATAAAGAATAAAGAATTTTATAAATCTTATTACACTCGATATCCGGATGAATTGGCGGTCATAAATCTCTTGAAATAATGAATCACATTCCAAAATATATCTGTACATTTACCTAGGCTTCTTTAACCGGATTTATTCATATAAAAAATGACAGCCTCTTGATAAAATTAGTAAATAATGGGAGAATGGGGAGAAATGGCATTGCAGAGATTTACTGTTATTCGTGAAAAGGGACGTTCTGTGATCAACGCAGACTCTTCCTCGTCTGTCCAATATTGAATTAAACTTAATTGGTGAGAGAGAAAAGAAAAGGCCCGATGGAAAAGCTGAGACAATGAAAGAGAGAAATACTAAATAACCGATCCATATCGTTGACAAGCCTGTTGAAAGAAGCAATTTCAAAAGGAACCTACTCAGATTACTTTTCAACAAACAGGCAATGGCTTTTGTTCCATCGATAACTCTTTTGAATCCATATTATATAGATTCGCCTTTATTTATGTCGCAATTGTTTTTCTGAGATTGCATTCGTAAATGTTTTTAGTGGCTATTGCATCCTTTACAGCTCAAGTTGAAAAAATAGGAATGATTAAGATCTTCTTCGCCTTTTCCTTTAAGTAGCACATATTTTCTCTGCATATTATTTATTTACTCTTCCTTGAAGTGGATGTGGTCAAGGTTATCTGTCTGTATACTTGATCCGATAAGTGTCTATTGATTAATTAATCTTGTCACACCAAGCATAACTCATTTTGGAAAAACATGCAATTCGTCGAAAGCAGCTGCAATTATCGAGTTTTCGACCCCAGCAGACACATCGCCATTTGATTCCTCTGGTGTTTCTCCAATAACAGCAATCATTTTAATTATTTTGCAGCAGAATCAAGGTAGGAGAGACTGAGAAACAATTGCGTGAATTTGGCATAAAATATCGCATACTTTGATCTCAGAAATTAAGAGAAGTATCAAGAATATTATTCTTGATATTATTCATTCAAATAATATTCATTAATGCATTTAACGCTTGGAATAGCAAGAAACCACAATGACCCTCTACAATATGAGACATCCGTATGCCATTCTAGCCACGATAATCCTTAGGAATGAGATTTCAAGGCAACGAGTAATGGCAATATGGGGCCACAAAATTAGGCTGTAGAATTTTCTGCTTTATTGGCGTAAACTCAGAAAGGAAGCGGCTTAAATGGTGCACTGGAATTAACGACGTTTGGTGGAGATGAATTTGTTGAAGACTACTCAAACCAGGATTTAAATGCTTTCAACCAGACGACCAGAAAGCAATAGTGGTGATTTAAAGTTTTGTGATGAAGTAAATCAACAAGAAAAGTGTCAGGTAAATGCACAAATGGGGAAAACAAATGAAAAATTGTATGTACGTTTCTGAAGCATTATAGAACAAGATACCTTTAACCCCAAAATGCACGAAATTTGAGGCCACATTAGTTGAATTGAAGAAAAGTAGAATTCGGATTTGATAACAAAAAATTCCCAGCACGTAACATTTTCTTGTAAATTGCTGATTTATAATTGTGCAATTGATACTCTTTTTCACGATACTATAGATGTATTTCGCTCCTTAGGTCAGATAAAATGTGTTCATTGTAATTAATTCATGAATATATAATAAATTGGCTTGTTTACTAGCATTATTTAATGTATTAACCTAAATTTTAGTATTTACTTCTTCGTTTGGAAGACGTATCAGGTGTGTCACGCTTCAGGTTTCAGCGGGAGTCAGCCAGCATAGCAGGTCTCCATTTTCCCTTATACCTGTTTTCCATTGACGCTATATTTTGATGGAACCTCTCTTCATGTTCATCACTCACATCTACTGCATTCTCTGGGAAGAAGGACAGATAATTATGAAGAAAGTGTATAGTCAGTGAGATATTGCATCCGAGATCTTGGTAGCACTTGATTAGGCTCTCCACTATACACTTTTGCTTAGCCCCTTGGTGCTTCTCCACAAGTTCTTTGCATACATCTTAGAATGTACGATATGCCGCTAGCTCAGTGTTATCCATTGTCGCCTCGAATTCCTAATCAGCTATAAGTTGACGAATCTGAAGGCCTACCAATATGCCTTCTTTAATCTTGACATCAATTCTTTTAGAGAAGATCTCTTTGAGGTACTGGAAATATTGCTTGTTATGTTGCAGTGCTTTAGTAAATTGCTTCATTAGGCCTAGTTTTATATGCAGTGGTGGCAAAATGATTTTCTCTTTCTTAGCTAGTGGCTCATGAATTACATTAGGGAATCCAAGCTTCATAGTTTCCCGAGGTGACCATTCTGAGCGTACATAACATTCTGATCAGGCCCTACTGTCGGACTTCCAAATGAAGCACATAAACTTGGTATATCCAGTTTGTAGCCCATTAAGTAGGGCTACTACTTTTAAGTCCACACAAATTAGACGCTCATGCTCCTTGTAACATATGCGGTCTAGAATTAAAGCAAAGTTCTCATATGTCATTCTTGAAATTACTACTAAGTGAGCAACTGGAACTGAAGGCCTGGTGTTCCCAATGTGCAACAGAAATGTTTTTATGCTTTAAAGGAATGCATTAATGAATAACCTCCACTCATTTGGTTCATATGTTAGCTCAAGAGCATTGAATAGGTCTCTAATATCATTAAAATAAGTCAGGTTGTTATCAAAAGTGAAGAATTGCAGTAGATCTGCAGAACGCTTCCTTAATACTGTAATTCGACCATGTTCATCCAACAAGTTCCATTGTTGCAGACATAAGGCCTGGAGTTCACTCTGTTGCCTAGTAAGGGTTAGATCACGAACTAGATCATTGAGTTCCGGTTCCGATGATGTGTGGTTACTTGTCAGATTCAAGCTGTGCCACACTATGGTGTATCTTGAGCTTCTGAATCGTCCGAGTTTTTCGTGTCATCGCTTGTTAGTTCAGAGGGCGGCTGTGGTACAGGAATAGCACCCAAATGTCAAACTGGGCGAATAGCAGACTGAAGATCTGGATACTTGATAGAGTTCTTACCTTTTCTTTTGCGACTTGCAGTGAAATATAATAAAATCAGACTAAAAATCGATATTACTAGCTGTGATCACTTGCAGAATTAGTGGAAGTAAAACATAGCATGTATTTTGATATTTTTCATTGATAAATCTCTTGAAAATATATTAAAGACCAGGAAAGAAAACATTGACTACCCACCTTTAATATATGTTAAGCAGATGTAGCAATCCGTTGAATGGTCCTTTGGCTCCCTCCAGACCATTGGTACGCCAAACATGAGTCCAGGCTCTTTGCCGTTTACCCAGGCAGAAATGGAACTTGTACACCTGATACAGCATATGTGAGTTGCCCAACGTTTTTCCTACTCACCCACTTTGCATCCAAAGTGCAGCTCATATAATGTTTCTTCACATCTTTAGTCAACTGCCTCTTATATTGTCTTTATTTAACTGATCCACATATATAACAGAAAATGTATGGGGAATTTTGCAATCTCTAGGCGTTTAGCTCTGTCTTCTGTAAATAAAAAACAGAGTACTATGTGTAAAATGATATAAATAGTAACAGCAGCAAATATTAAATACAAATGTAAAAGTAGGAAGCAGTTATAGTAAGTTACAAAATTACCAAGCGTTACGTAAAGGTTACCACGGATTTGGACCAGTATGACTAAAGTAATATTGGGTGTACTTTCATAAATTTCATAGGTTAGGTTGACAAATAACTATGAAATACCCTAATAAAATTATATTAAAATCCTTCAAAAACTTTTAGAGTTGTCACTTTCGGCTTAATCCTGTTTGCATTCAATCCCTACGTAACCATCAATGTATTTAACGTATGTAAGATGGTAATTTAGGAGAAACTGGAGCGTCGTAGAAAGAGACGGATATTATATTCGTGATTTACGCAAAAAAAATGCCCCTAGAAAAGGTTATCCTCATTTTTTTCATCGTTGTACAGTACAATTACAAAATTAAGGATTTATACCTTGGCTGACGTTCAAAAACTACAATTCAGAATTTTATGATGTGTAGAAAAAATTCAGATCCCATAGATTTAGTGTTCATTCCTATGTGAAATGCAGTTATTTATTATCAATGATGTGTAAGATAACCTTATTAATTTCCAATGCTTTTTTCTCAGACTCGTCAGAGGGAGGATTCAGATTAGCCCTCTCCTCAAATTTTTAGCCTGGATCCGCCACCGAAACAGTGCACGAATCGGCAAAATCAGTCTCTTTAATTGTAGTCGCTCACATCGAACCCTCCCAAATAGCCTGTCCGCTTAAAAAGACCTTTATAGCGGTATAAAGAAGCAGTTGATAGAGGAAAGAAAAATGGGTATACGACGTACGCACACGCAGTAAAAACAACCGATCAGAGAAAGACTCTACTTCAGGTAGAGCCGGTAATAAGATGAGATTTGGTGATGTGCATCCTTCACGAACGCTTTGCCAAAGTTATAAAAGCGATAAGGTATGCGACTGAAATGAATACGATATTGGTTCACTACGGCCTGAAACCAATCTGGTTCCCGGACAATACTCGATCAGTGGAGCTGTTCCAAGCCCAAATAGAAACCATTAAGGAAACTATATCAATAACTCAATCCACATCCAGAGATCCCCGCACAAATAAGCCAATAGTGTTGGAACTAAAGACACTATTACACCCATGCAAATGGAAAGTGAGCAAAAATGCGAGTTAGCGGTTCATACCCCCCCCCCCCCCAAAAAAAAAACTTGTAAAATAACAAATGACCTATGCACGACAATTTACGGATTGCTATCTGCATCAGTAGTGAAAATATCCAAACCTGTAGATATCATATCAGGATCTATTAAAGGGAAGTATAAGTATGACAATGGCGCAATATAAGTAAAGTTGACTTGTTTATGGCTCTAACACATCGTTTAATTGAGGTCAGGCAAGAGTCCCGCTTTAACCTCGCTCGTAAGATGTTTAAAAAGAAAAGATGTGGAAAAATCAGATATCCAATCAGAGAGAGTGGAACGAAACCAAAGCAGTGACGTAAGATTTAAAACATGGAAAACCGAATAAGGTATGCTATAAATTTGAAGATCTTCTCCCTCAATGTTAATGGACGGATACACACACAAAAAAAGAGACATACTACCGATATTCGCCTAACTACTAAACATGATTAAAATGAAATTATTACCTACCCTAACTTGCCATAAAAATACATGAAGAAAAAAAAAGTACGTTGAAAATTAACTTTGGAAAAGTCAAATTAACAAAATTGATATATTATAAAAATAAGACAATTACAAGTTGATAAAAAGATCCGAAATAGACATATTAAAATATTGCAACTTAATAAAAAGATCCTAAGAAAAAAAAATAAAATAAAAATATCGGTATTGGACACATAAGTTAAAAGTTTCAAATTCATTAACGCAAAAGAAAAGAAACTAAACAGGAATAAGTGCATTTGCAAGCATTCCATTACGATAAAAATGCATTGGTTAAGAAAACAAAGGTTTAAACGATAAACTCACTAAAGTGAGTAAATGCAAAAAGAAATAAAATTGTTGAAAAGAAAGAGCTACTGAATTTGCCAGACGACATGGCACATTTATTCTCTCTCTCTAAATTACACATAACTTTATCTATTTTTTTTAAATCTAACTCCACACCAACTTCTCTCTGTAAACATCTCAAACCCAATCCCATATTACATCAAGTCGTTTCTACGCATCAAAGAAAACAATACTTCAGAAGACCTATTTTATCATGCAGTTAACAAAACATCAACAAATATTTTTATCACGAACTATATTACGACTAGCAGTATTAAACATGTACAAGATTCATTTGAGTAACTATTTTCTGATTGGCATCTACAAAATAAACAAGCTTTTTGAATAAATGTCCTTAGTACAAAAATAAGAAACATGCTTAAATCTAAACAAAGGCGGTTTGGGTCGTGGGAAAAGCATAAGAAGAGCAGAAAATTTTTAAAATATCCTGATGTCGCCTGTTTAAAATCCAAAGTTTCTTTCAGAAAGAATGGCTTTCAATTGGCAAGATAAAAATTCAATTGAATTTTTTAAAAAAGACTTAAAATGTACGATGCATGAAAGTCACCAACTTCTTGAAACTAATTTTCTTCGGCGTAGACAATTTGTAGAATGGCTTTTCCATAAACTTGCTCGTTTCTTGGGCAACATTGTGATTGTTGACAAAGCAGTCTGTTTTGGGAAGGGAAAATTAAATTACCATAATATTCGACAGTATACTCCGCCAAATAATCCCCCAGAATTCAACTTTGAGAGACGTATTTGTCGGCAAAAAGTGTCTCTGTTGATCTAGATATGCAGGACTGGCCCTCTCATCGACCCATTGTATTACGATAATTATTTTGCTGGAGCTGCACACCTAAATATGATCAACGAATGGTTGATCCAAGTACTATTCCATATTTACGGCAATCAATTTAATAGACTTTGATGGATTGAGGACGGAGCCCCAGCTCATAGGCTTACTTGCTGTAAGAGAAAGACTAAGAGAACTTTTTAGCAATCGCATTGTCGCGCTAAAGCATGTAATTTAATGGCCCCTAGATCCCAAAATTTAACACCCTGTGATTTGTTCTCATTGGGAAATCTAAAGAGTAAAGTGCATTCGACTCCTCTCAAAACATAATCTAGTTAGAAGTCAATTTACTTATGAAAAATCAATAGTTGTTTAAAAATGTTATGCAATCAATGCGATCAAAGGCGCAAATGTGCTTGGAAAGAAATAGCGGACATGTGGAAGGAAATGGTGCTTAGAAAATATTAAAAGACTTTTTACATCCAAATATTGTAATGATCACTGTCCCTAAGGATTTGCGGTAATTTTTCCTTGCTGATCTTGGTCCTTTGAAGCAAGAGGCTTTAAGACATTACCGTAAAATTCTTCAAAGAATTTGTGCGCAAGTTCACTTCCAAATGATGTTCATAAACAATTTGAAAATAGAAAGTTCTTTGCGTGCCAAGGTTATAATCCCTGTGTGTTTGCGCAATGGTATTGTCTATAAATTCTATTGCCCCGAATGTTGCCAGGGATCATACATAGAAAGGGCCATTCGCTCCTTATACTAGAGGTTGTGTGCACACATGGGTGGTAGTTGAAGAACGTGGAAATCTCTCTCCAAGAAGGAAGTCTCGCCCATCAGAGACCACATCATAAAATGAGGGGTTGATGCCAGCATCGAAATATTTTAGATTTTCGGTTCTATTCCTAACACCACTCATCTCAGAATTTTAGAGTCTCTTTCCATAAAAAAATATTTCACCCACATTAAATACCGACTCAACATGTCACCCCTTGTCGTTAATAACCACAAGCAACCAACTTCAAACTTGTTAACAATTTCCAATAACCAACCAACCGATAATGTTGTCCGTTTTCTTTAAATTTCTCTCTTTCCCTCGACTCACTGACAACAAGTATGATTTTTTATCTCCTTTACTTTAAATTTTATCCGTGTTTTTTACTTTAAATTATTAACTACTTTTAATTTTATAAAGTAGGATAAAATTCGCTATCTATAATTAGTTTGTTTTTCATTAGTATTTAAATTTAATTTTAAATTTAATTTCTCTTAGACAAAGATTCTGTAAAGTTCAAATTTTAAAAACAAATTGTCAGCATTTATTTGCCCCATAAATAATTATTGTTTATCCCTTTAGCCTCAAGATGGATTAAGTAATCGGAAACATTGTCTACAATAAATAAGGATGTCACTGACGGTCTTATCCTTTATATTACAATTATATATATATATATATCCTCTCTTTCTCTCTCTCTCTCTCTCTCTCTCTTTCCTTCCCTCTTCCTCACTCTCCCTCTCTCCCGCCTCTTACTCTCCTCTTCTTACCCCCTCTACCGTTTCAGGGCGCACAATAAGTGGGAGGCTTATCGAAAAAGTTTTCAAGTCTAGAAGGGATGCGAAGTAGGCTCGTCTCACCAAGAAGAACCTGACTGTTAGGCTCCACTTTTTTAGGAAATATAAAGAATGAACTGGTGAAGAGTTGGGACAAAGGCTTATTGACTGACGAATCTTCCTTCCACTTGTTTGTTTGTTTGTAGCTTCTGGTATAACAGAGACAGAATCCTCTGCATCCCAGGAATAGAATATATGTAGAACATTTCCTGCACCCCGATGTGACGAACAGATCAAACAAACAAATGGAAGAATTCTATCTATTAACGAGGGAGACAATGGAATCAAGATATAACAGCGAAAGATATCTCAGGATAAGATACCTCAGAAGACAAATAAAAATGTTAATAATATATAAATCAATTCTGGTCTAGAGCGAAATATTAAACAAAGTGGACATCGAAAAGGATCCAAAAAGTTTTTATAACCAGTAGAGAAGACAGAGGGTCCAAACCTTAAGAACAAATTACAATAAATGTAATACAAAAGGAAATAAAACAAAATATGTAAATTAAACAAATATTTTAAAGATACTGAAAAAAATTAATCCTCCACCACACCTAGGAATAAACAGAATTTTAATAGAGCATATTAAGAGGAAACTATAAAGATTTACAAATAACAGGTAAATCTTCATACTGCTTATGTGTCGACGAAGAAGTACGTAACTCGCAAAGAGAAGGAAAACTTTAAAAAAGAGGCCTAAAGTCATTTAAGCATAAAGCTCCAGAAACAACTGAGATTACAAAATGACACCTAATAAATGCACTGAATAACTTTTATGATGCAATACTAAAGCGGTTCAATGCTCGTGTGAATATGCGATACTAGCCCTTAGCATTCAAAACAGCAAAAATTGTATTCATCAAGAAGCCAGGAAGACCGAAGTATCAAGTAGAATAATAACGTCAAATTTAACTAATAGAGTTTCTAAGAAAACTCTTCCTACAGCTCCAGAACGAAAAAGAAACAAAAATGGCATTAGCGACAGAAATAGCAAAGGCCAAACAGGTTAAACGTGTTACTCTGCGACTTTGCCAAAGCTTTTGATAAGGTGTGGTCCCGACTTAAACATGCAGTAAAATATGGCTAAAATTGTATGCAATTAATTCGCTAAAAGTAAGGCCAAATTGCATATAAATGGATAAACGGTGGAATATCTAATTTGAAGTGGCTGTTTCCCTGATGGGTTGTCTCAGCCCAAACGTCTATAAGCTACCTTAACCGACACAGAAGAGTGCGACGTACATACAGCTATCGCATGATGTCACAAAGATTATCACAAGTGACCAAAACAATCCGAAAGACGTTGTCCATCTGTCAGCTATAAAAATAAAAAATAAACGATTATTAAAAAAGAAAAAAACAAAATTAAAAATAATAACTGTAAACTGGAGAAAAACAGCAGAAACAAGATTAGACGATGAGACTAATCCGTACACAAAGAAATCCATCAAGTTCATTACAAACATCTATTTAACGGAAGCAAGAGAAATACATTACAGAATATTAACCCAATATTCCACTAAGAAAACAAAAGAAAACAACTACCAAGGCTGCAAATCAAGAAAGAAACCCCCCGACCAAAGTAAAAAATATCACCACGGTCATTAACCAACGAAGAGTAATGAGAAAAGATAACCAATGACAAACAGCAAAAGAGCTACAAAAGCAAAAACGTGCGAGAAAAGGCACAGAAGAATATATGACATAAAATAAGAAACAAATAAACAAAAAGACTTCACCATTAAGAGTGATGAAGACGCGGCTAATGAGCTCGAATTTCTAAGAATAACAATGGAGAAATTCAACGCGAACCTCGAAAAAAACTACACATACTCGTACGTAACCGAAGACCCGGTGCGTGATGACCTTTTACGATACGGTTCGGCAATAACTTGGGACGAAATGACGGGTGCCATTAACTTCTTCCGTTATACAGCCACAAAAAGACAGGATTGACGGAGTTTAACTTTCAGACATCTTCCATGATATAGTAAACATCTTTAATGCATCCTGCAGAACCGGCTATTTCCCCAAGCTGTTCAAATTATCGTTTAACAAAACAACAGAAAACAACTACTAAGGAGGTCGGTAATTAATGACAATCTCCATTTTAAATTTTCTTGGGAAAGTATATGAGAAAATACTTTGTTGACGTTTCGTAGCATTTCTTGAGGGAAATGAAAAAGCAAGGCTTGGAGCAATTTGGATTCCTGAGAGGACGCGAGTCTCAAACAGCCTTTAGTATAATGAATATATATATATATATATATATATATATATATATATATATATATATATATATATATAACTCTAGATTTTTTATTTTTTTACATAGATATATATACATACATACGCTACACACACGGTGTTCCAACATAACCGACGATTCATTTTGTTTGCCTTCCTTGGTCGCGTGTATTACCTTTGGGTCACAAAAAACTCCGTTCCCACAAAACTTTCCTTTAACCATTTTCTTCCATTTGTTTAGTAACGGCAGTCTGCTACATAGAAATTATGTTTTCCAAAGTTTGTTATTGTTTCCTTACTATAAATTCCTTTCCGCCACCTATCTATAAAATTCCTTTGATAGACAATCTCTAATCTCTCTTCCTCTCTGTCTCCCTGTATCGAGCAAACATCGACTTCAAACAAACCTCCCCTTCCCCTTAGAAACCCCATTGGTCATGCCCACCTTCTCTACACATATAGAATTATCGGACATTAAACACACACACACACACACACAACACTCACATCATTCTGATTATTCACATTAGCCACACAGTCGATCGAATCATTTCATCTTCGTCGTTGCGATCCATCTACCTCATGGGATAGTTCTCACAAACCAGCAATTTATCATTAAATCTCAGGTTCAAAATAAAGTTATTTTTCATCAAGTTATTTTCAAAATCCAAATACAAACTTATTTGGTGGAGACGCTCAAGAACGAACTAAAATTATGTAGCACAGAAGAAATATTTGTTTCAACTCGGAATCGGTGACATATACCACAATCAATCAACCCATTCTCTCACCATAAGCATCAAGTACTTCTCTTACTACATATATATATATATATATATATATATATATATATATATATATATATATATATATATATATATATATTAATATTGTGTATTTATGTATTTTCTTTCTTTTATGGAGAGCAAGGGGATTGTTTAAGCTTACACTACCAATGAGACAATACATCCCAGATTTAAAAAGAAGAAATACAAGTAGGCACAAATCAGCTTAAATTAGTGTATAATTTTATCCCAATGGTAGAGCAAATGTATTAGCATGTTATCAAACATCTAGCACGTTTCTAAAAATGCTCAGTTGTCTTTGATATTTAGTGTAGTGACCACGTGTTGAAAGGTTAGTATTTGTTTTATTAATTTTGGGGTGACTAATTGTTTAATTTATAAATTAAATTATATATTATTAAAAGTCCCGAGTAAATTTTACAAAAACCCGATTTATTTACCATATTATCTTCAGCCTTAACTTCTCTCGATTTGAAAATTTTAGAGTCACCTTAGATCAATAAAATAAATCCAAACCTAAATATTACTCCTCCTCAATTAAACTATTAACTATATAACCAACCAACACTTCAATAGATTAACTAGCCAACCGACCAACCGAACAAATCTCGTTAGTAGTTTTTTTATCTTCAGTTAGCAGATTTCTCAACTCCCACAATAAGGGTTAGTCACTCTGTTTAATTCATTCTAATTTGTTTTCGGGTTTTTGTTGTTTTTTATAATTTAATATAATAGTTTATTTTTATTGATTACTCCAGTTACCTTTAATATTTGATATTCACGTCAATGTATGTTATAACTTTACTTCTTTCTATTATTTTTAAAAAATTACAATGGTTAGCATTAATTAATTCTATATATTTTTATTTGGGTTTTTACTTTAATCTTAATAATTGTCAAAGTCACCCCTTTATATCGCCTCTCTTACCGTCACAAAAAACTGTTAGTATTAATATATTAACAGCGTTGACATAGCAAAAACGCTCGAAAGATGGAAAAATGTAGTAAATGTAGTCTTCCAGTTCGAGGAGGATAGGATCTCCCGCTGGACCTGAAGCAGAGCAGTTGTCTAATAATGCTATTACTTTAAACGCACCAATTTATCTTGGATATTTTTCTATCTTTCGAGCATTTTGTTAATATATTAATAATAACAGTTTTCTGTGACGGTAAGAGAGGCGATATAAAACCCATCTCTGAAATTAGTAAATATATGGGCATAAAAGTTCCTAAAATGCCCATATATTTACTAATTTCAGAGATGGGTTTTTTGAACGATACTTTTAAAAGAAAAATCTTATTTATTTTTGAAAGATATTTTCCCCAAATCAACCGCAAAATAGTTTTTATAAACAAACTATCGATAGGAAGTTTCTTTAACAGTAAAGATCCTATCTCTTTGGAGTTCCGCAGTGATAATGTCTATTTATTTAAATGTCCCAGTTATACTGGAGCCTCTTACATTGGTAGCACTGTTAGGTCTCTTGGAGCTAGGTTCTCTGCTCATATGGGGATTAGTTGGCGTACAAGCAAAATATTAAATAGAAAGGAAAAGTCATCTATTAGGGAACACACCATAAGCTGTAAAACTAACATTTCTATTGAGAATTTTAAAGTATTAGCCTTTAACAACAACAAACATTGCCTAAGAACCCTCGAATCTCTATATATAAAACACTACAAACCTACACTCAATGAAGATTTAAGTGCAATATCATTATTAATTAACTAATTTTAACTACAGTTTGTTAGTTGGTTTGCCTTTTAATAAACCAACCGTCAATGTAACCTATATATACTAGCCCCTTTGTTAAACCTACCATTCACTCTCTAGGATGGATCCGCTTTAGTAAGTACCCAAATTTTCCGTTTTATATTAAATGTTTTTAACTCTTACAGTCTTTACAAAATTTAATAAAAAAAAAAAGTTTAAATTTATTATCTTTAAATAATGCCAAGTCAATTTCTCTTAGTTTGTAATTAATTTCTGCAATAATCTTTAAATTTATGAACTAATTTTTGAGTCAGTCTTAAAGCAAATTTAACTGTTGCCAAGTCATATTTAATTTAACTTGTAGTACTTTCTACTGATATTCTGTCATTGGTCACCTGTAAAATAATGTCTTGTTGGCCTTTTTAAGTTTTCTTTATACATATTAACTTTGTAAACTTATTCTAGCCTGAAGATGAAAACTTGTAGTTTTCGAAACGTAGTGAAAAATTAAAAGATGCTACATCCGTTTCTCGTGGCTCTGGGATTTATCCTCAATATTATATATATATATATATGAATGTAATAAACCACATTGAGAGAGAAAACGGAATCAATTTTTCCTACAATAATATTTATTACCTTTTTGCGAAAATATCCGTGCAGGAAAGCGATTCGAACCATGGACACTGAGGCAGCGAGCACCGCTTTGATCACAGTTAAAAGTATGCCTTTAGTTTTATTAACTGTGATCAAAGAAGTGCTCGCTGCCTCAGTGTCCATGGTTCGAATCGCTTCCCTGCACGGATATTTTCGCAAAAAGGTAATAAATATTACTGTAAGAAAAATTGATTCCGTTTTCTCTCTCAATGTGGTTGATTACATTCATCTTCATCATTCTCTCGCGCTACTTTGAGAGATATTATATATATATATATATATATATATATATATATATATATATATATATATATATATATATATATATATATATTCTGAAAATGAGAGAATTTCATTCTCCTTCCTTCGACTAGGCCGTCTTCTACGTCGCTATGCATTAAGTTCTTCTAGACATTTGCCCTGCCCATTTCTAACTCATATCCTTCCATGATTATATGAGTTGTTGTCAGTTTCACCGTCCTCTTCATTTTCAGTTTCCTAGTTTCCTTCTTTTGGCCTAAGTTCTTAATAGGAATTGATTAAATATCTTGAGTTTTGAGCAGACACGCAAACATGTCTTTTCCAAAGTTTTAATTTCCTACCTCTCTTAAGCGCAATATTTTTAGAGTGATTTCCTTTCCCATGCTCTCATCAGGAGTCACAAGCTGTTTGAAAGTTTTTCCTAATTACTACATTATAATAGTACAGATTTGAGAACAGAAGAATTGTACATTTCCCTCTACCACTCCCCAAAAATACATTGCATCAAAACTTTCTGTTTACATCATGACGGACCGGCATTTGAGTATTTTAAGGTTTTTCTCCTGCTTTATATAGCCCAGAGCGGTCACCTGATACTTAGTTTCATTTTTTTTTTTTTTTTGGGGGGGGGGGAAGTTATTGATCTGCATTCTTAGATTATGTTATTCAAGTATACTTCCTAAGTATACTGTCTTTTTTAGAAGTCTCCGAAATCCGGTGAAGATTATTGTAAAATAATTTAAGCTTCTTTAACTTTCTGTCATCGGAAATGCAGTAACTTAAATGACTCTTTTTATTTCTTATTCCTTGTGAGAGAATCCCCACGTGGAAGCTCTTGAGAAGAACGGAACTTCCATACGTGGCAAAACGCCCGGTTAGACCTAAATTGGTAAGCCTACCCCCCTCCCCCTTCCACAAGCGGTAACCTCGAACCATGTCCACCCCGACTCACTTTTATACGGGCAGAATAGCCTCTGCAAGAAGATTCGATGCCATTCGAGAGTAGAGCTGTGTCCCGCTTACCGCATCCCCCACACTCCGGGAGAGCCACGGATATAAATAACGCTCGACTCCCAGGAAGAGACACAGAGTTGAGAAGTCTCGCCAAGACCCCAGAAGATTCCCCATGGTTCCAAGTCAAGTGCTAACAACAAAGCAAAGTGACAGCTGAACTATTTTTGTGTATTTGGAATTAGCCCGAGCAGTGAGTTAATTCCATTAACGATCGCCACCGAGGGATTTTCCCGACTTCTCTCAGCAACTCCTGTTGAAGCCCTCCTCATTTCGGATAGCCGAAATACTCTCCCCTGGACCGGAAGTTACCCCCCCCCCCTGTTTTTGGAGAACCGTCATCCCTTGAACCTCCTGCTCAGAAGTTCCAAGCGGCCTCATCCCACGTGAAGAAGACATCCGTAAGCCAACTCCTCTCCCCCCCCCTTTAGTAACCCAATTGAGTTAATTCCCCCCTATTTGAATAGTCTCCTCCTGCAATACCTTAAGTTCTAACTTCATATCTTGATTTGTAACTACAATTCCCCCTTTCGTTTACTGATGTGATTTTGTTTGTTAATTCTCTGAGGTAATTTCACCCATCAATTCTCTCATTATTTTCGTGTAAATAAAATTATATTTTTGGACATGCCTCTTTAAATAACCTTGAGCTTTGCCATTGTCCATAATTTACCTGACCTCGTTGCACTCTCTCGCTACTCAGCCCGTCTAAACTCGTGGTTTTCCGTCCCTTTTGTCGGTTCGCTCTTAAGTTATTGGTCCCTCCCTCATAGATATAATATGGTATTGATATAATGTAATGTAATACCACGACATTCCCATTTGTTGGCACGTTTAATTTCTGAAAGTCTCTTCAGGCACTTTTGTAAACACCTTTATGGAAATGAGATAACTGTCTCACTCTTAATCTAAGAATGCTATGTTGAGAGGTATTTCACATTCATTTGCTTCGTGCAATAAATGTTGAAGAGTCTCCAGATAATCATGAGTACTATAATTTCTTCTGACATATGCCTGTTCCACTAATCTATTGTATGTGCTAGTTCGTTTGTTATGAATTTCCTAGCTAATTTTTATCTTGCCGAAAAGAGACTGGTTAGCCTAGTTCTCTCCGTCTTCCCTGTCGTCTTCTTAAAACCAGAAGTGGAACAGAAGTGGTGCCGAAGCCACTATGATTATTCTGTCTCCATTTTATAAGCAGATTCAAAAGTAGGTTAGAAAAACATGCACCCATAGCTTTTATAATGTCGATTGTTACCTCCTCTTCATCATACTTTTTGACCCTTGCACAAGGTGCAATAATTTATGGTGACAATTATTATCATATAGAACTGAAAGCATTCTTAATATCTTTCGATGGCGCTTTCTATTTTACTGATTTTCTAGCTCAGCCCCGTTCAGATCTCAACGCCCTTTTATGAGTCTTATGGTGACAGACCCCTTTGGTGATTGCATGAATTGATCCAAGCTTGTTCCATTATTCAGGAGTTCAAAGGCCGCCTCACTATGGTCCACACATTCTCTTCTGGAATACAAGCCCTTCGCCCTTTCCTAGTAACTTATATTCCGTGATCTCAAAAGGGGTCAAAGAAGACTCTAGGGTTCACATTCCGACGCGGCACCCCTTCTCCCCCCCGCCCTTCACCATGAGATGAGTGGGAGGGGTTCTTCGAATTAAACAGAAATATCAACGAAGGTGTTTTACCTAGAAAGTTTCAACGAAAAGATATCAAAGAAAGTGGGAGAGCTAGAAGAAGTGAAATTAGCCGTATATCAAGAAAATAAGTGAGAAGAGTCGTGTGAAGCATGTGGCGAAGAGGGGATAAAATGGTAATGTCTAAAATTGTGCCAAGGTGTGCCGAACATTTTTACGACTATCAGGGGCCCTAATAGTGGGAATATGGGAATATCACCGAATAAGGCAGTGTCTCGTCCCTTAAAGGACACAAAAGCGTGTAGTACAATTTTCCTGTAAAATACAACAATTGCGGGAGTGACCATGATTGCCTTCCACAAAACATCCACTCACTTATTACTTTGCCAAAATCAGATATGAATGCTGTGCTATGGAGCCTGCCGTTGTCAATCCAAAGCAGATAAGAGGGTAGAGAACTAAACAATAAAAGATACGTATACGCTGCAGGTGTCCCTTCCCCTTTCGATAGCAAAGAAGATCATATATAAATATAAATATGAAAAAATGCTGAGTCCTTTCATACACCACTCACAAACAACATCAATGCTCCAGTATAAAACAAAAAAAAAACATGCATGAAAAAGAGTGAAGCAAATCTCTCCCCAATCCCGATCAACCTTTTCACCAACCAATAGCCCAGATTTAAAATAAACTCACATATATAGTGACTCTAGTGAAGACACTATTATATTTGTTAATCAAACAGTTGGATCCCCTATAAAAGAAGCACATACACCAAACGACGGCTACACATCTCTCGAAAACGATACAGAACTCCAGAAAGGCCATGACAACTCATCTTTATGATGGAAAATACAGCACCGATACAGAGAAAAGAGTGAGGCGAGATTCTCCCCCATCCCGATCGTCTCTTTTACCAATGAAAAGCCAGATGTTAAATCAAATCGTAGATATAGTTCCTTTAGTGAAGATTCTATAATATTTAAGTATGAACCAATTGGATGCTCCACCAAAGAGGCAACCACTAAACAACCGTCATACATCTCCCGAAACAGATACTGAAAGCCACAACTCCACGATATATCAATAGGAATAAGCAGTTCTTTTTAACCCCCTCTCCAAAAATATCCGCACCATAACCTTCACATACAGTAATTAGCAAACTACGTGTGAATCAAAATTGACCGGTTGAAAAAATCTAAAAGCTGCCACAAGGGCAAACAGAAAGCTCTCAGCCAATGCAGGAATACCTCTCTAATCAGAATCCCTGAGACTATATAGAGAAAACATTCTTTACTCAGATTAGAAAAATAAAGTCAGCCCCAAACACCCAAGATAACCAGAGCTTTGATTCAACCTCTCCAGAACATCAATAAATACCGCCAACAGCGAACGAAACCTAAAATACCATTCTGCAAATATCACCAATCACAGAACCAAGTAAATCTAAACTAAAGCTACTAAAAGGTATACCAAAAAATAATAACAGAGCCCAACTCTAAACGACGAACTTCTCAAGATCTGTCAAGTAATGAATAAAGTACCTACCAGATTCCCGAAGTGCAATATATATGCTCTCAGGATCAATTATGAATCCCTGCAGGAACTTTCTCATAAATATAATCTAAGTGCATCTGTCTTAAGGAAACGATGAACATAAGTCATGATCAGTGCTTTAAAAAACAAATTCACTTCGAAACCAAAACGAATAAATGGCAATGCAATTTTTATAATCAAAATACTCTGTTTACTCAACTCCAACTAAATACACCAGTCAATGCAATCGCAGTACAAATACAAATGAAAAAACACCCAAATATGTTTATTATATCTATCTACAAGCATAACCTTTACATATAGTGAGAGAGAAGAAATAATTAACCAAATCCCCTAACCCTAGCTAATCCTTGGAGACTTCAACGCCAGACGTTGAGGAGACAATAAAGAAAATACTCGTGTCTGTGTCGTTTTTGAACTAATACATAGAACAGAAAACTTAGATATAGATGAAACAACTTATAATCAATAACAGACTAACTGTTTGACCACAACAGAACTCTCATTATTCTCCCTAAATCAGTTAACAGACCTTGTCTGTCCACCCACTCCGACTTGAATGGAAGCGATT
Organism: Ceratothoa steindachneri; assembly: GCA_963969495.1. Classification (NCBI taxonomy): domain Eukaryota; kingdom Metazoa; phylum Arthropoda; class Malacostraca; order Isopoda; family Cymothoidae; genus Ceratothoa; species Ceratothoa steindachneri. The sequence goes on along the minus strand of OZ018324.1, from coordinate 61,838,796 downwards.
ATATTTCGATTATCATAATAAACCTTTCCTGAGCCAGACTTGCTATCAAACAATACTGGTGTTATAGTTGAGTCAACTGGCAATCTTAATGTAACCATAGCCCCCACTTCAGAACAACTACACCAACCCACAGGTGTAAAATCATTTCCAAAACTGTTGATAAAAGCTGCCAAGAAACATCTCTCAAATCTCATCAAGAAATAACCCTTCTTCCTCCCCACGGTGGAATGAAAAATGTATAAAGGCTAAGCAGGAAAGAAACTGAGCTCATAAAAGTTCCGCAACTCTAGATCAGTTAGTGACTACAACAAATATATGACTTAATACAATAACAAAGTGCGAGTTCAAAAAAAGCCTAACGAGAATCATGGCAGAAATTACCGTCAACTATAAACTCCACAACAGACATGGGCAAATTATGGCAACGGATCCGCAAAATGACCAGCAACCACAGCACATTACACCGACCCATACTAAAAGTAAACTAAAGATTGATAATTAACCATGAAAATGTTCACAACCATTGAAGAGACTCGGAGATAAAATCCTTGGTGTTGCATTCGACTTAGGCATCATATAGGTGTCTCGAATTCGCGGTCTTAAGAACTCTTGTACTCACACTTCCGAAATTCTTCGCTCTGTGGCGGTCAACACCTGATTTACTGATAGTGATATACTTTTTCTTTAATCAGTAAAATTATTTGATAAAAATTTGACTTCGGTTTCGATATTTAGTTTTCTGCACCGGAATGTCTATTGCAGATGGTAGATCGATCTAATTGATCTACTTTATTTGTCTCTTGTTGGTACGGCCAAACTATTATTCTTGGCAATAAAAGGCTCATACCATTCGTTTTAAGTCACGTAGGCTACATGATGCGGTTATACACTCGAGTTCCATCTTTTTTTTAGTCGTGAACGGCTCTCCTTGCGATCGCGGTAGGCCTCGACTGTCTCTGGGCAAAAGAGACAGTTGGGTTACTGGTGATGTAACTTCTTTAATAGTTTGGAGTTATTTTCGGTAAGCTAGTGTCGATGATTCTGCTTTAAATGCCATCCTTGAAGAAACCACCATCGAACGCATTTCACCACGCCTAAGCTCCGAATGCTCTCATTTCGCAGGGAATATTGCATATGCATTTTTTGAAGAATGCATCGTGACACCGGAAGACATGCTGATGAAAATATATGGATCTAAGTACATCAAGTACGACGGGGAGGGAAGTTTGCTTTTACGAGATCAGCTACCTGTTTAACTTTGAATGGCTCTTCGGGGCATTGCATGCATCTTCATAGCCGCGCTGGATGCAATATAGCGCTCGATAAGGTAGATTTATTTGTGGGGGAATTTATTATATTTTTCTTATCAATATAATTCATCTTAAGATTTCTATATTCGAATCTATTTATTTCTTCTTGACTGAAGTTGCCCCTTGTAACATTTGTCTTCCATTTATCTTGACTCCAGTATTCTTGGTATTCTTGTTGGCGGAGATTCCTTCTTCTTTAAGTTGACTGGGTTAATCTTGATCTTCGATTTTTTTCTAGTTGTATCTTCATATTAACTTGACTTTATCTTGATGTGATGATTCCTTCCAAATTCTTGATCACGTGATGATTTCTTCTTAATTCTTGATGACGCAATGATTTCTTCTTAATTCTTGATGATGTGATGATTTCTGCTTAATTCTTGATGACGTGATGATTTCTTCTTGATTCTTGATGAGTTTGAGATGAGTTAGCCCTTGAAATCGTTTTCCTTGAGTTCTTGTTTCTTCTGGAGGCGATCCATTTATCTTGAGTCTTCTTGAGTGGTCCTTAGATCGTTTTTCTTGATTTCCGTTTTCTTCGTGTATTTTCTTCGTAAAAATTGGAGACTTTGGGAGTTTCGATCGCGGGTCTTTGAATCCAAATGCCAGCACTCTAGCCATCACGCTACGGCGAGTCAGTTTTGAGTTGGTAATTTTGTGGGCTACTTATATTCTCGCGTTGGAAGGAATTTTCTTTCTGATACATCTTCGCACCCCTACAGATTTATAGGGGGGGGGGGGGAGTCGACTAGTTACCACTCCCTGTATTTTATATGGTGATACTCCTTTCTTGAGTGATAATCCTTCATACCAATAAGGGGTCTTGGTTGCCTGGTTAGTGGTAACATGGCCACTCAAAAGGGGAACCTTCGTAGAGTAGGGATAACGCTTGCCACCGGCAATGGTAGCAAGTTATTTTAATGCGCGACGGAAATATCCCTTTAGGTAGCCTTGCACTTGATCCGAGAAGAGGGTACAAGCATGGATGAATAAAAGAATCTGTTATAGTTATAAACAAGTCTCCGTCTATTTATTTACTTTGCACCAAATAAAAAATACTCCGGATAATTCTAATATTCGATTCTACAACAAAGTAATGCAGGAATATGTTAGAGCGACCGGACGATTATAAAGATCGACTTAGTGAATTAATGAAGGCGTAAAATAATAACACTAATAATTATAATAATAGTAATGCGGATTCTCTCAGCACCCATTTATAAAGGGAAGCGAAGTTCATTTCGAGTCAGCCTCAAGCTCCGCCTACAAATGACGTTAGCGCATGTGATTGGCTGCCCATTCCCTTAGCTCGCCTCCTGATTGGCTTAAATTAATCCTTTATTTAATTTTAATTGGATGGCGGCAAGCTGCCGTACCTCGTTACTAGCCAATATTTCTAGAAGGCAGAGCTTTATTTTGAGACATATAATTGTTTAATCTCCGGCTATCTTAGTTACAGTGTTGAAATGCTTTTATCACACGCCCTTTGATTACCTCCAGACATTCTCAGTTTCCCACTATATATTCTCTGGCGCCTGCCTGGCTTAAACCCACATAAGGAAACTATCATTTTATTACACTGACTAAATCGAGCCTTTGCCTCGACATTCCAGCCGTCTGGTCTCGTTGTGTAGGGTATCCACAATGTACACCCTTCAGGTGAATACTTGTGTGTCCTACATATTAGTCGGCGTATCCATCCCGTTGGGAGATAGGCTTTAAGGCATAAATAATAATAAAACTCGCTAATTGCCGTTGAGACACTAGTTTCTCAGCATCCTATCTTTCGTAGTTTCCCCGACGATTTGGGCTTCTGAAAATTAAAGTTACTTTGATATAGTCTTTTCCACGTCAATGGAAATGTTGGGGTTCAGGATCGAGTAGGATGATGACTGGTCCAGATTGTCTTCATCGACTCTGCTTCACGCCCCGCGTTTCGCTCTTCTCTACACTCACTGCATGTTAGCGATCAGGAAAGTCATCGGTTTACATAGCAAATAATGTGGAGAGGGCTCCTGTAATTTAATCTTGTGTGCCGTTGTGACACGAATATCGTGTAAACCTAAAGTAAATTCGTCGATAGTGTTAAGTGCCTTAACAAAGGAAAGTAACTATAGCATAGTTAGATGAAACGGAAAGCCAGCCTCTCACTTTAATATTTAGCAAAAGAACACATTTGCATATAATTAGATAAGACAGATAGATCGATAGATAATAGATGCACTGATGCGATTTAAACGCTTAACAGTTCAAGAAGTTTATATTTTGTTTTCAAAGCTCAGCTGGTTTTATCCCAGTCTCTCATATATGCCAAAACTTTGTAATTGTTTTGTCGACCGTAAATGATAAAAATAGCAAAATTCGCCCTTCTAATCATACAAAACCCAAACACTGCGAAAAACTCAGATGTTCTGAAATATCCAATTCTCTCATGTTTATTTAATTTGTAATAAATTTTTCCACCTCAATGGTATTGCTTCAAGAATCTGCAATGTAAGCAAAAATAATGAAAACAATGCTGATAAAAAATGCTTAGCAATCTGTAATATTATTAACAAAATCCTTTTTCTATTCACCGGTGCCACCCACTTTTAAGATAGGTTAGGAAAGCGTGTATGTCCACCCACTAGTCGTAAAAGTAGCAAATAAACAGGCAGTGTTGGAAAATAACCTGCCCTTCTTAGGTTAGCTTTGGTAGACCCACTTAAAAAACATGTGAAAACTCCTCCCACGTAATAGAAGATTTTAAGACTTCCATTAAATTGGCCAATAGCTCCTCCTAAGTAGTATCTTATTGGAAAGCCCCTTTAGAGGTGAGCCCTACCTTCTTTCATACTTTTACGACTTGTAAACTTTAGATCAAGGAATTTTGAGCAAATCTTGAATTTTGAATAAAGCTAAAGCAATACAGCTTCTTTTGCTCTCTACCACTGCATCGTACCGGTTTTCGAAGACGGGCAAGCAAATTACGTTGAATTGATCTAATCACTTATGGTCACCGCCCTTCTTCTACGATCGAACCCGTTGCAGAAATCATGATTTAACGTCAGATTGCACCGTGTACCAAACTAGCAGGCAGTCCTTTCTCACAAAGAAGGAATCCGTTGCGCCGCCTGCCTGATCACCTTCACTTTGTGCCCCATCTGCCGACTGACGGCCATTGGCGCCAAGGTCAGTGTTACAAGGGCAGAAGGGGGTACATGTCGAACACCGGCGACCTTGCTTAGGATCACAACAGTCAGTGAAGTGTTAGCTCAGAACCCTCTGGAGGGATACATCTCTGAAGTCATTGTGAAGCATAGTAGCTTTCTACCAGAGCACGGAACGAGTGCGGACTGCGAGACACCTTTAAAATAATTTCTGAGGCCTAAAGATTAACAAAATCAAATTATAACGAAACCGCATTGATTGAATACGTCAAAAAAACAACGCAACTTGCAGGTACGACATTTGGGTGTAAATGGCATTTAGGCTGTTAGTTGTAATTTTGCGGTGGCACTTTAATATTTCATATTAACGAAGGATTTTTTATTTACTTTTCAATTATTAGTGAATTTATACGAAGTAATTTTTGGTTTGGCTGAAAATTAAGATCAAAACCTAATGGTTCAGGTACGATATTGAACACGAGAACTTTAGGCTTCATTTGAGCAGTTTTAGTGCAAATTATTCGGGCACTGAGCTTGAAAGAAATTTTAACATTTACGATATTTCTCATCGAAATAATTGAGCTAAAAATACATTTTTATATTTCCCTATCAATTTTAGTTAGAGTAGTGGTTTTAATAAATCAGTTTGAGCTTCCCTCTTGGTTACTCTTAGTCATCATAGTAACAAGTGACGATAACATAGTACCACATTTCCCTCCAACTCCCTCTTCTTCTAACACCAGGGATTCGAACCTCCTTTTAATAAGATGGACAAAACCCCTAGAAACCCAGCAAATCCCACACTTTCACCCAACTCATCAAACATTGTGTACCCACACACTTTGAACATAACACGTCTACTATCATTACAAATCCAGTTTGCAAATTAAAATGAACAATAAATGGTGTATGGGTAGAACCTTATTTAAACACATGGTTTAATGAGCTAGAAGAATACTTCCGCCGGTAACCCAAGTTAGTTCTAACTGACCAAGACAAAATTAAATAGGCAAAAAGGTTTGTACGCGTATCAGAGGAAAATGCCCATCTAGCTGTTGAATACCAACCTAGTTTTAAAAATGCCACAACATGGCAAGCTTTCAAAGAGACGCTCTGCCATCATTACAAACAAATTAATGAAGAACAGCCCTTGACTGGTTTAGCTGCGGTATTCGCTCTGAAGTGGAATAAAAAAAAGAAAGAGGACATACACACTTTTAGAAGCAGGATACATAAAACAGTCGGGGAAGCCCTTAAAGTAGTAGAAACCTCATTAAACCTGAGGTGTAGTAATATGAAGGAGCTATGGATCTATTATCTGCAACTGCAATTGACGCAAACATTTTCCCTGCTGCACAAAAGGAATTCCAGAATGAAATTATGTTAGATGAAGATATTAACATTGCACTAACAAAACGAGAGAGGATAAACCAGAGGCTTTTGGCCAACGCCACATAAACCAAACATATGTATCTACTTAGCTCCAAGTACTTGATATATACATGCGCAAGCTCATACACACGCTCAACGAACCAAAACCAGATACGAACCCGAAAATGCAAACGATAGAAATGATAAGCGGAGAGATAGTCTAACTAGGAATGATGAACGTGCAAACACTCCCAGGGTAGAAAGGTGTTTTAACTGTGATCAAGTTGGACACAGGATGATACAATGCAGAAAAAGCCCTACCTATGTGTCATAATTGTAGGGCAAAGGACACTATACTGCTGAATGTAGGAATCCTTCATACTGTGCTGTATGACGTAAGGATGGACACAAGAGAAGGGAAACCCCAAAATGGAAAAGTTACAGCTGTGGACCTGTAACACTAAAAAATGCAAGTGTGTTTCCATCAAAACCACCACAACAAACCCGTACCGATCGAACAGGGAATGAATTTGTAGGGTCAAGTACAAAGAATATTCGTGTAGTTGGGTCCAAACGAGACGATATTCCCACTGCTTATGAAGAAGAATTGTGGTATCCTGAGCTTTACCCGGAGGTTGAGAGCCCGTACTATATGGAACCTCTTTTGTGGAGAGGCCCTCGGCCAGACGAAGGACCTCGTCAGTATTGAGTAAACCCTTTCCCATTAGGCTAGTACCAATAAACCCATTACAAAAATAGTAGTAAGAGAACGAGTAAGGCAATTACCAGCTACCGCTATGTTAGATATCTGAGCGGCACGTTACTTAGTAAAACAAGCTTTTGTGAATAAATTGCTAACTTGGTACCCAGGTAGGTATCGTATCACCAAATTTTGTGTTAGATTGACCGATGCGCAAGGAAGTGAAATCACTACTTTTTGTGAACTAGAATCTTATTTATGTGTGTATGATGATGCGTATCCAATCCTAGTTCAAATTAGAGATAATAGGGTTACATTTTCAACTGATCATTTTATTGAGGATGGACTTTATGAACCAAAATGCTTGAAAAATATACCCAGCTGGTAAGCGAGTTCAAGGTAGAGGAAATACACATAAGTTGACCGATGGCAATGGTCAAGCACAATGTTTACGCGAGTCAAGTCTCCGAGCCCCGAAGAGGAGGATGCACCCACAGAGCTATTTGAGGGTGCAGAGGCACCCGAGTTGAGTGATTCTTTTTCAGAAAGTTTGCCGGATAAAGAGGTCATGCAAATGTCTAAGGATGAAACTAAGAGTCGTGTGCAACGACTAAACGAGAGGAATGTGTTGCGTGATGAGCTAAGAGAGCCATCACCCTATTCTATTAACGAAGAGCTACGAGGCCATCGACGAGTCGTGTTGAATCACAGAGGAAATAAAAATGTCACATTCCTCAGATGTAAACAATGAGCTACGAGAGCCATCGATGAGTCGTGTTAAGTCTCTGGAACAAATTGGAATCTATGAGTTGAGTCACACAAGAAATAAATTGTCGCATTCCTCAGGTGTAGGGTTTAATCAAAGTCGTAGGGTGACCCCTGTTAATACGTGTCTAGAAAATTTTGGTTGCGCGACGAACCGTGACAAAGTAGATTCTGTATTTAGAAATAAGTTAGCTTATAGATTGGTACAAGTACCAATAGAGCACACAGTGGAAACTAAAAACCGATTAAAATTGTGTGTCCCAAAAAATGTAGAAATACAGCCCAAAGAAACAATTCGTTTAGTGTAAAAAAAACGGAGTAAATGGAAGAAATACTGAATCTGAGGATAGGATATATGTTATAGAAAAGAGATACATAAACAGAGGACTATTTATCGCAGAGACTATCGGTTATAGCGAGGATGGGTCAATTCTTGTTTCTAGAGTTAAATAGCGGACTGCGTATGATTGAGGTAATTAATGGTCGGAGAGTGAGCACTGCTACCAAAGTAGAAACCCCCGTGGAGAACAAGGAAAGGTCTCATCACAAAATTCTTAATTAATGGATGGAGAGCCAAGAAAGGGTTGTTCCAAAGATTTGTAGTTTAAAAGAGGAGAGCCAAATAAATGCTGCTCCAGGAAATTTGAATATGTTAGGAAGCGGCAAAAACGGTGCTGTTCCAAAAGATTTATTCTTCTTAAAGCCGGTGATGGCCGAAGAACAGTCTAATTCAGAGACAAGATACGCCGAAATCCATGAAAAAGATGCTCTGTTCAATAGTGTAAACAGTGGTTTAGATGTTTGACACCATAATAACTATTTCCCCTTAAATGATTCAAAATTAAACTCCATTCGTTCAATGTTTAATGACATTCCTGTTCATGAATGGTTGGCACTTATTGTTCCTATACACAAGAGAGGGAAATTCTTTTGCCTCCAAATTAGATGTTTTCGACTGTCTACTATTTTATTTGCTCCACTTTCTCATAGTTTTAGATAGGCTAAGTACTCTTTCTTATGAGATATATTTATTTTCCATTTTCTTTATTGTTTGTAATTCAATTATATTTCCTTACTTTAAGGAAGATTTCTTATATTTGTATGAGTTTTCTTTCCTAAGGTTTCTCCCTCGCCTAACACTTTCGTGACCTTGAACGATATACATATGTTCGTCCAATCATTTGCTCAAGTTTCAAAGCTGAGTCGCTTTCTATTTTAAAGGAGTCCACGCGTGAGCACTGACTCCTTCATTCGTCTTCTTTGTCTGTTTTCCTTGCTGTAAGTCCAATTTACGTCATTCTACCCAAATTAATCTCCCGTTACTATCTTCTTCTACTACCATTATCCGTGATTATTCGTTATTACCAAAACTAATAGTTATCTTAGTTATTTACTATTCCTATTAACACATATACTGATAATTCATTATTTCTCACTAATATATTTTATATCATCGTTTCCTTTGTTTGTTTTGTTAGTCAGTTCATTCTCTAATAATTACCTTTCATATGTTTAAACATGTTTTATTTCAATTACCGTCTTAACTTCAACTCCCATTATTATAAGTTTATCAGTCGAGTTCTTTTGTACTTGAGGCAGTATCTTAGTGATTTTGACTCATTCTATTCCCGCTAAGTTCATTCATTTTTTTTAATATTAATGCTATTGACTTCTGTTCGTAGCTTCGTTTACCTTGAACCACTTTTACTTGTTTGCGTACTATGACGTTTTCCACCTCCAGTACATATAACAACTACGCGTTTGTTGATGATTTTTTTCATTTTTGCTTTATATCTTTAGTTCTTGTTTCCTTAGGATTTGATTCACTTCATTTGGCGAAAACTGATCTCCTACATATGTATTACTATAGGTATAATATCTTCAATAAATGAATTCTTTTAAATATAACAACATTTAAACTTTAGTTTTGTTGTTTGGCCTCATTAATTAGTTTTAGGTATGGTTATTTCTTTTAGGTTTCTTTTCTCGGATGAATTACGCAAATTCTCTTCCTCGATCGGATTACACAACCTTCCCTTTTCTAGAGATTTGCTAAATTTTATCTTATTTATTTAATATATATATACAAGTCAAAGGCTTTGCGCACGTTTTCGTAGACCTTAGAGCCCCCAAATTATTAAAAGGAAAAAAAAACTAAAAGGACTATTAGGAACCGCTCTACGAGTCGTCTCAAAACAATGTATATGCACAGATATCCAGTTCCACAAGAGCCCCGGAAAAGGAGCAGTATAGATATTTTAGGACCTCTCAGGAAGACACCAAGTACCATAAATATATATTAGTAGTTACTGGACACTTTACTCGCTATAATGATTTGCTACCGATTCCTGACCAAACAGCTGAAACAATTGCCAAAGCTCTCATAGATCGCATCATCAAAACCCACAGCGCACCCGAGGTACTGATCTCCGACAACGCTGCCAACTTTACCTTAAAATTAATGGAGGAAATCTGTAGGTTGTGTGGCATAACCAAGGTGCACATAGTCCCCTATCACCTCCATCCCGATCGACGACCAAAAGCCCAACCCCACAAACAAACCATCATTACCCGCTGGGACTGGTAAAATTAAAAAGAAATATGTTCTCCGAAAGCATAAACCCTATTAACATAACTATCATTATATTTTTCTTGATTTTAAATGTTTCCCCCTCGCCAAATCCAAATCAACTTCAAATACCACTTCCAATGACTACAAACCCCACTAGCGAAACTTAAGATTATAATCAATTGAAAGCCAAGTCCAGTATTATAATATCATTTAAACAATTATTTGTTAATTATTTTACTCCAAATTACAATCTTGTTCAATTAATTTGTACAAAAATTGTTATTGACTAGCTGCTTTTAACATATTTTTGTAAATCAGAGGATATAGAAATTTCTACAATTAAATTAATAATATGGAAGCGCAACGTGGAGTAAAGAACCCGAGTTTCCACACTTCTTTTGAAATGGAGTAGTGCTAAGTGCCTTAACAAAGGAAAGTAACTATAGCATAATTAGATGAAATGAGAAGCCCGTCTCTCATTTCCATGCTTACGGAAAAAAAAACACATTTGCATATAATTCAATAGACAGATAGATCAATTGATAATAGATATACAGATACGAATTAAACGTTTAGCAGTTCAAGAAGCTCATATTTTGTTTTCAAATCTCAGGTGTTTTTGTTGTTTATCCCAGTCTCCCATATGTGCCGAAACTTTGTAATTGATTTCTTAACCGTAAATGATACAACAGCAAAATTTGCCATTCTAATCATACAAGACACAAATACTGCGAAAAACTCAGATGTTCTGAAATATCTAATTCTTTTATGTTTATCGAATTTATAATTAATTTTTCCGCCTCGATGGTATTACTGCAAGAATCTGCCATGTAAGCAAAAAATAACGAAAACGCTGCTGAGAAAAAAATGCTTAAGAATCAGTTATACTATAAACAAATCCTTTTTATATTCACCGGTGCCACTCAGTTTTAAGATAAGTTAGGAAAGAGTGTATGCCCGCCCACTAGTTGTAAAAGTAGCAAATAAACAGGCAGTGTTGGATAGCAACCTGCCCTTTTTAGGTTAGCTTTGGTAGACCCACTTAAAAAAACCTGTGAAAACTTCTCCCACGTAATATAGGATTGGAAGACTTCCCGCTAATTAGACAATAGCTCCTCCTAAGTAGTATCCTATTGGTAAGCCCCTTTGGAGCTGATCCCCACCTTCTTTCATATAAAGCCCTTGTAAACTTTAGATCAAGGCATTCTGAGCAAATTTTGTATTTTGAATAAAGCTAAAGCCATACAGCAACTTTTGCTCTCCACCACTGCGTCGTACCGGGTTTTGAAGACGGCAAGAAAATTACGTTAAATTGCTGTGATCACTTAGGGTCACCGCCTTTCTTCCACGATCGATCAAACCCGTTGCAGAAATCATGATTTAACGTCAGATTGCACCGTGTACCTAAACTAGCAGGCAGTCCTTTCTCACAGAGAAGGAATCTGTTGCGCCGACTGCCTGATCACCTTGACTGTGTGTCACATCTACTGACTGAGGGTCACTTGGCGCCATAGCCAGAATAGGGCCTCCGAAAAGGGCACAGTCTTGAGACCGGCACCGCATGATGAATTGTTTTCCTAAATCTTTTTGCTCCCCAATACTGTACGGCATTTTTTTATTAAACTTCTACTCTCAGTTAGCATTGCAATCTGTAATTGGCACGGTACCAGGAAGAAGTGATTTGCGTTCGTTAATTTCTTGTGCTTTGGATGAGCTGATTGACTGCTTTGTTAAGCTCTCCCTCTTATTTTGAGAGAATAAAAATGGGTGTATTTTGTGGCAGATACTTTCTTTTAACACACTAGTATGTATGGGTACATAAGAGGTAGACTAAGAAGATGAGGAAATGTATGGGTAAGATTGATTTACTCCTTATGAGAAAGAAAATGTTGAAATATGTGTTTGCGGGGAGAACGTATAGAAGTAAGTTCATCAGACTATTTGACCGCATTATTGTTCAATGCAAAGTTATATTGGATCATTTGCTTATGAGACGGAGTGGAAATAAAATTAGAACGAAAAGAAATTTGGCAATTAAATCAGCCTTAGAACGAGAGGAATATGGAAGTGTGTAGAAGAGTAAGTAAGTGTGAACAATGGGCTAACAAATTGTTGTTGAACCTATTCAAGTTAATAACTATGGTTAATAAAAGTGCTGTATGTTGGTGTACTAGATAGAACTAAACCAAGAAAGCAAATGGTTAAAGGGTAGAAGGGCGATGTGAAACATGCAATTGAAAAGAAAACTAATAAATAGCGCATGATGCTAACTAGTGCAGCATAGCATGTCCTGGCGATGTGGATGAATCTCAACAAGGAGTGAAATGAGAAGTAAAACCGATGATTAACCAAAGAGCATTAAAAAGTTGGATATTTTGACAGAAGACGTACATATGTATATGGATTAAGATAGGAAGAAGAAGTTATTTGAGTGTGAAGTGAAACGGGTGAAAAACATTGAGAAGAATCGTGTAAGAATCATTATTCATTGGTGAGAGTAAGTAGGGGTTTTTTTATCTGAAAATGCGTGAAAATAAAAGATCATTCGAATGTAAAGATTTGCATTGCGTTTACATTCTGTACTATAAAAGAGTAAGGAGCCGAAATATATGTCTCAAAGAGTCGTACGACACATCGGTAACGTTGCAAATAAACATGTTTGTCTGAATTATTCAATATACTTAGATCCTACATCTCTATTTTTTAGATATGAACTTGTTAGGCAAACTTTGATAAATGGAAAAGCTGTGTAAATAATAAATATAATTAAGATTACTGAGATATGTGAAAGTAATACTAAATATCAAACAAAGACCAAAATGCTAATTGATCTAGGAAATGAGTAGACAGAGGAAAAGAATCAGACATGAGGAAAAACAACAAGGAGATACAACCTGACCTAAAATCCCTCAGGAGATAGAATTTGATTAATCTAGGTATTATGTGATTAATTTAAATTTTGATTTGCTTATTGGGTATTGCAAAGGTTCCATTACACTTCTAGTAGCAGAATACGGAAGATTATGTAATGGAAGTATCTGAAAAACTTGCTGATGATTTCCTCGAAGATACAAATTCCATCCTGGATTATTCGAGCATACTCGTATCTACTATCGGAGACCAAAGAGGCTTTAACAAGTGAAATAGCAAAGAGATCTATTTTTTTAATGAATAACTTTAGACTATTACTTCAGAAATCAACAAATAAACATACTTATTTACTATTTATTTTTGATTAACGAAACAAATAAATTTTAATACTCGTAGTTGGGCTTTGGTGGTAAAATATGTGGATATATTAGCTTAACCCGCTCCCACAATAATTAGCTGTTAAATCATATGAATGCATACATTTTCCTTGATATCATCAGAAATGAATAAAATTACGTCTGTGAACCGTTTCATTTGATCGGGAAATTTTATTTCGATTTTCAAGCTCTATTTCCTAAGGTTACATTTTCATCACGCACCTTCAATAGCTCGCTCTGCCAAACTAGGAGCCTTCTACTTTAGTAAAATCATTTCCGATATTTAATAAAAAGCAATTTTAAATTCCATCCATTTTTTTAAAAAATAGATTGTCAATAACTAATGAATATTAAAAAAGAAAGTGAAATCATTTTGAATATTCCCTCCCTAGATATTCAATCAAGAAAGTAGTTTCCTGACAATCCTCTTCCATCGTTTAAAATAGCAATGGATATCTTTCTTCTTATTACACAGAAGATGTTATAATGCCTTAAATAAATGGTAATCACAATGTCAAGTGAATATGGAGGTCTTGCAATTGTTTTATATATGTAAGGGAAGAATAATAATGAGTTCTTACAAGCGTTTCATACAAAAGAAGAATAATATATTTCGTTTCATACGAAAAAATGTCTATTTATGCAACCTAGAACACTCTGAATGTATTTTTTATTCCGCCGGTTATCCTTAAGAATGTGTGGATCTATGTACCCCTTGAAGCACACTTTTTTAGAGCCAATGATATAGGATATACCCTGAATGACTGTAGGGAAGTTCCAGAGGTGGTCGAAACGGAAGTAATTACCAAGGATTTTAGCGTGGAATTTGCCAGAAAGTTGCAAGGGAGTATGTTGAGGTCATTATTCGTCTATTCAGGTGAGACTATGGCATGGATGGAGGAAGAAAGATTTATAAGGAAAGGATTGCATCTCGACAATTTTTGAGAGAGTGTGAGTTTGAAAAGCATAAGTAGTGTGAGGAAAGAGTGAGAGGTATACAGTGTGATCCAAAACTAGAAAACGAAATACCAAAATCTCTCTATTTTCTTTAAATACACGTTTAATTTTCCTAAATGTTTTACACTATTTGTTTAAAAATTTGCCTTTGATAGTGTACAAGTTTAATTCACTAGAATAGCAGATGAAAAAAATGTTATGAGGAAAGAAATGCGTATTTTTAGAAAGGATAACTTAAGCTTTCAGATTGCACGTAAAAATTCGAAATAATTACATATATAATCGCTGTCTCACATGAATTGTAAACTGATATTGATTGTTAAACTCACCACGATAGCGAGAAGAGTAGAGATCGACAAATCCCCCTAAAAGCAGGTTGTCGAGTGGATGAGAAAGTGTGATTTCACGAATAAATAAGTATAACGTATCCTACGAGTCGACGAGAAAAATTGGTCGCCCTCAAAAAACTAGTCCCAGGTTAGATCACACGATGTAACGGATATCGATGAACGACTGACCTGAGACAACAACCGGTATTTCGCAACAATTTCCCAAGAGCGGAATCGAGTTGCGCCAGACCCTCTCACTTTGTTTGAGAGATGTGGACTCATAGAACGAGCTCTTGATAAGAAATCCTGCATAAGTAAAAGGAATAAAGCGATTAGATTGGCTTTCGCTACTGAACGTGTTCTGTGGGGTGTTAAAAAGTGCGAAAGATTGTTCTTCAGAGACAAAATAAAATCTTATTTGATCGGATCAATTGAAAAGCAACATGTAAGGACTTATACAAGTGAAAGGCTTACACACACATGCATGAAAAACTATTCAATTTAGAATTGAGACTACTATGACGTGAGGTATTTATTAAAGCACCCGAGTCTCTCCGATCCTGCGTGTATGCGGTAAAATAACTGTTGCTGCACACAATAATCTACTTCTAGAATATGTGATCTCCCTTTCTCCGATTATCAAGAGGGCGCAAGCCTGTTTTTATGCGTGGTAATGCTCAGTGCCACACAGCAAAGAGGATGAAGCAGATATTGGATGTGAAAAATAATGATGTGATAAACTGGGCTACGCAGAGCCCTGAAAAAAAACATGAATTTAATCCTGGTAAGATACACAATGAGAAGGTTATGGCTCGGAAGCAGACGAATATTGAAGATCTTTGCAAAGATCGGAAAAAGAAAATAATAAAACCAGTCCCGAGCAATATGAAACATTGATGAAGTTCAGAAAAATGGCCTGCCTACTTTTTATTAATATTTTGTTCCATTGTCTATATGATCAATATATTTTTTTCTAGTTTATCTCTGCATATACTTATAGATGAGTGGTTGCGTATATACGTTTAGCTCATTTTCTCTAATTTTGGACTACACCTTTCTTTAAAGAAGAAAGGATGAAAATGGACTTGTGAAGAGAATATACAAAAGTTCAAATTCCTCTGTTCGAAAGGTTAAAAACCGCGTTAGATTTTTAATTCTGCTGCCTGCTCATTATCTATTATCCACGGGTCCATCACCCATCACTACTTCACTATAAAGCATAATTCTGATGTGGAAAAGAAAATGGCAGCATTGAGTTTGCTGGATGAGAATAACGTCTGAGTTTGTAGAGTGAATCGAACCCTTTAATGTTCGAGAACCCAGTGATTTAAGCCTCCCATCCACTATTCTCAGCAACCTGGAGTGATTGGTTCGAATCCGGCCGCTGCTCTGACGCTCCTGTCTTCTCCTACTAGCCCTTTCTCTTTACATCTATCCTCTATAAGCTGTTAGTGTCATTGATGCGCGCTGACATCATCGTGTAATAAAGTGGTTACAATTGAGTTCCTAAAATTGCAAAGGCAGGTAATTGGATCGATTCCCTATTTCTGAACTTTAACTAAATCCTCACTTAATTGCTTGCTTCTAAAAACACATTAATTTCGCGAATTAAAAAGTTTGATTTTTATAATAAATTTTAAATATATTATTTATTATTGTGTTTAATAGTGTTAAACATCTTCATATTTTTTACGGTATTTATAAATTTTACCATGATATATCCTACGCTTGACATTGCTGCTTACTATTAAATTTAGTTATAACTAGCGTTGAATATTCGATAATGGTATTAGAACAGAAAGCGAGTTACTATTGATGACATTACATACATCCTCCGAGCATCTTTATTTTGCTCAAATGATCTTCGCCCGCAAATCGAGTGACATCCGCGACTTGCTTCTTTGATTTGGGGGCTTAATGCCCCCGCCTTTTATCGGGAGTAGGGTCTGAAAACCAGGCGATTTGGCGAGTAAATTCTAAGATAAAAAGATTCTTTTCAACAATGCAATAAAAGATCCATAAATCTGCAAGGTGTCATTGAGGCAAGGTCGGAACAATGGCCAATACCACTTTATTTTATCAAATTCTCTAATGAGCTCTCATTTTATCAAAAGGATCACCTCTACCCATATGTTAATTCTATACACATATTACTTCACGATAATTGGCTTTTACAACTTCCTCCTCCACGATTCATTTCACATTTACAATTTTTCACTAAATGATTTTTCACCGTCATTATCAGCTTCATCTTTATCTGTTTATTGTTTGAAGAGCTAATTCAAATTCTTCCGATCATCTATTTCTTCATTAACTTCATGTAGACCTTTGACACTACTGAACATATTCAAGAGTTCCTCACTATCAAACTTTAATTTCCACTTGGTTTATGTGAAAACGGATAAATAAATGAAATTTTATAATATGTGTAAATAAAATTAAATATAAGCTTAATGAATCGACATTTTATTAAACTAAAGTTAATTTATGTCTACGAGAAACTACTCATGAATGCCAAAAAACATATAAGAATTAGAACTAACATCTATTTAAAAAAATAATTATAATATATAAACTTACCATGGGTAACACGTCCTCACTCAATAAATTCAAGACTAACAGATGATCATATATTGGTGAAGATAAAAGTTATCATATAGGTCAATAAAATGATTTAAATCGATAAAAATATATAAACTGTAAAGAAAAACAAATTTATTTGTTTTTATTTATTATTTTCTTGTTATATTTTTGGTATAATTAAACATACGATGGTTTTTAATGAGTTAGGGTCATCGATTCCTTAGCTTCTCCTTAAATTTTTATGCATCCATATCGCTTCCATAATGTGGTAAATATTTCTATATTTTTAAAGAAACGTATTTATTGCTAACTTTATTTTCAGATTTACTTAATTAGTTGATGCATAAATGGAATTGCATGCACACCTGGTATATAAAGGTATCTTGAAATAATTCTGCCTGCATTGCTAATTAAAAGAGGGAAATTCTAAATAAAGATTTGGTTTGAAATTTCTAAATAAAGATCTGGGCGGGAATTTGCTTCCTTAGAAACACAAATACGAATTAATCAAGGAGGTATTTTAATTGAAGAAAAAGGAAATAGTTGTGGAAAAACGAGTTGGAAGCCACACCGCCAGCAAGGGAAAAGAGAAAAACACACAATCTCTGAATGAAGAGAGATCTTATTGGAGTGGTAATTCAAGATCATCGCAAAGTTGGTTCGAAGTTCTTCTTTGGATTTCTTTTGCGCCATTGTAGAATGTCCTGTGCCTTCAAATACATATCGTGCGTTCCAACAAATTTATGTTAAATCAAATAATTTATACCTATTAATTTTGATATTTAAAAATATTCATTTCAATCTTATTAATTATTTTCCTTTCCTCTCTCTCATTTAGTCAGTAGGAAGTAAAGTTTTGCCAATTTTAAATGTTGGTATGATATCTGACGCTATCATTTCATAAACTTGGGATTTCTCTTCTTCTTTGCCTAATTTGCTCACTCATAGACCTCTTTAACACTGGACTGGCCACTGTGCTATGTTTTGAATGGCGCCTGTGCATAACGGCCCAACTGAATTTAAACGAGCCACCGTCCGCAGGGAATGCCAAATCGACTGCTTATTTCTTCTCTTTCTTGTTTCCAATTTGGGGGTTTCTTTTCCGTTTATTTGTTGGTTTGGGACCATCTGTAATTGCAGGACATCCCCAGAGGAGGGGTTGTCCGGGAACCACATTTAGTCCATACTGGTTTTGGCTAGCATTTGGTTTATCTCTTTAGCGAACGTGTCAGGACGCGTGAGATTCATGACGTGTGCGTGAAAGATGCAGGTCATAATCTTTGTCGAATTCTCGTTCTGCAGCTTAAGGTATGTTTTCTTTGTATCCACTTCTGATAGGACAACATTTGCTGCTTGAGCGTAGGACGTGTTTGCTTTACGCGTTTTCTCTTGCTTCTTTGACTCATGATTCCTTTTAATAATCTCCTTTTTTACAGGGCAGGCCATGGCCATTGATATGAGTCCTTGCTCACAGTTAACGCACTTCTCGTAATTATTAGTGCATGACATCCAATTGTGTCCCTTTTGGCTGCATTTGGAGCATGTTTCCAGGGGCTCCTTGTAGTCCTTAGTCGCGTGTTCCTCTATTTTTTAACACCTAAAACAAAACTGGACTGGAGCGAATTCTCGTGTCTCGATCTGGTCCTTACTAACTTTGGTAATGAACATGAGTAAGCCGTGTTCTTCTGCCTTTTGGGTCATAGTGGTTCCAGTGAAGACTACCTTGAACACGTGAGTATAGTCGCTGTAGTCCCTTCTGTTCTTAAACTTGATCATTTCTACTACCTTGCCCCAGGTTTGCCGAACCTAGATCTCTTCCTTGATCTTTTCTTTCGAGTGCTGCCCGATTAACGGGTCGAGTCGCCGGCAAACACGCCCCTGTGGGCCAGTATCTGTGGTGGTATGGCTGGCTGCAGCCCAATTCCCCTAATGAACTTAACTGCCTTTTCCTTGATGATAGCTTCGACGTCCCTTTCTTTTTCACAGATTGCGACATACCCCGAGACCGCCTCCAGCAGCTTCGCCATGGCAATGCCCAATTTGCCATACACAACTTCGAATACTTTTTCTCTGCTGGGCTTGGGCTGTCCGTCGATTGCCCGCAGAGGTATTCTATTTTTGGCCCCTCTGGACTGTAATTTTCTTCTTCTCCATAATCTTTTGGTAGTGGCGACTCGATTCGAGCAAATAGTTCGTGTTCCCTTTCTTCTTAGGATGGTGTTCTGTTCTATAATTGTTTGTGGTAAGTCCCTCTACTTTGTAACTCAGCTTCCATGAATGTGGTTTGCCAAATGGGGGGATTAATGATGAAGGGTAAACCAGGGGAGGCCTTTCAGACGGGTGAAATGTGGTGGACTTAATGATGGGTGGTGATCGAATCAACTACCATCACCCGGTGGTGCCGCTCCGTGTGGGATTTGGTTATCGATGCTGCTTCTAACTTACACGGGGACGGTTGCATGTCCCCCTGTGGTCTTGGCCGGAAACTACCTTTAGAGATTAGAGCGAACTCTTCTTCAAAGCTTTCAGCAGTGCCTCGTAACTGGGTGGTCTCTTCCGTAAAGTTCCATAGTGGGTTATCCTCAAAACTGCTTTCCGTTGCTACTAGAAGAATGGCAGTTCAGTTCATTTCAGCTTCGTAACTCCATCGAGGGAGCGGATGGCGGGGGGGGGGGGGTCAACATAAAGTTGCCTAGGAGCAGCTTCTAAATGTCTTCTAGGGAATCCCCGTGGGGAAAGTGAAGAGAATGTTCACATTTTTGAGGCGGTCTTACCTTTTCTTTTTCCTCCTTTATCGGGTAAGAGATGTGTAGATTAGCGTAGTTTATTCAAAGAATTCTTCAACTGTGTTGATTTCATGAAATGAAATGAAATAAAAAGAGAGGTGGGAGACAAAGAACAGCTCTTCCGACTGTTCCCCTGGCCTCCTTGGCGCTCATGGAGCCACCAAGAGGGGAGGGGGGAAGCCCGATACTCCTTTAATGACCTCCATAGTCACATTGTCTAGAGCCAAATTAGGCTCCAAGCACTGTGAGTACGGCTGTTAGGAGTGAGAGGGAGAATTTTTTTTTTTTTTTTTAAAGGCTCATCTGGCGACTGCCTACTTGGGCATTAGTCGCCGTATTAAAACTGGCCTAGTTCTAGGCTACTTTAAAATAAAATTAAAGAGAAAAAAACACCCCAAAAGGGGAAAAGGAAGCAAGCTGGTGCGTCGGGAAGAGGTCCCCCGGGCGCAGGAGCGTGCAACTAAAGGAAAAAAACAACAAAAAAAAACAAATGCGAAAAAAACAAAACAAAACAAAAAAAAACAAACCTTGCTTAAATAATAGGGAGAAGGCCAGCCTCCCCCAAGAAGTCAACAAGTCCACAAGTCAATGTGAACGAATCTGAACCGAGCACATGGGACAGGCGGTAGCGACCCCGCTCATCCCAGTACTGGGACAGGTATCGTGCGCAAAGATCACCCAGACTGGGACATTCAACAAGAATGTGCCGAACAGTCTGGGGGACGACGCAGTCGTTGCAATAGGGCGCAGGCGAGCGCTCCATCAAATACCGATGCGTCACACGAGTGTGGCCGATTCAGAGACGACAGAAAGCGACCTGAAGCCGCCGCGGCATTGGGGGATAGGTCCATGGAAACAGTCGCGGCGCAATGGCACGCAACTTTAAGTTCCCTTTGACCGTCTCCCATCTTCTTTGCCAAGCAGTCCGAAGAGCTGCCCGTATTCCTGCCATGTAGTCAGTGTGAGGAAGAGCGAAACGCTGGGCCGGTCGCAGAGTCCTCGCGGACTCTTTGGCGCCCTCATCGGCGCGCTCATTTCCCGCAATTCCTACATGTCCAGGAACCCAGCAGAAGATAATCTCGACATCTGCCCGGCTCGCCAAAACCGTGGCGTCACGGAATTCGCGAACCAGGGGATGCGGAGATTCCAATGCCCCGAGAGCACTCAGGGCGCTTTGTGAGTCAGTATAGATCACGATCCGGTCTCCGAACCGGGCACGTCGCGTAATCTCCCGTGAAGACAGACGCAGCGCCTGGTAGAGCCCCGCTGACTTCAAGCAGAGGGGATACGGCGTGGAAGCTGACCCCCTCTTGGGACTTGGAGCCATCCGTATACACTGGCACGGTACCAGCGTGACACGATGTGTGCTCCAAAAAGGTCGAACGCAATACTCCCGGCGCAGTACAAGCTTTGGGAGCAGAGGCGTGGCGACAAATAGTCAAATGTGGTACCCTCCAGGGTGGCGTCCTGGGCAGAACCAGGGGCGCCACCGGCCCGAGAGCTATATCTACCTCTCGAAGAAGTTTCCTGGCCCTAAACCAAAAGGGCTTAGGGTATGACTGGCGTCTCTCGGCGGCATAGGCACCATCGAGATCAGCTGCGGATGCAGTGAGAGCTGTTAGCGACTGGGGGAGGCGCCGGGCTTGCGCGTACAGGCGAGTGATGCACTGCACGCGGCGCAAAGTGAGTGGCATCTCTCCAGCATCGACCAACAGGCTCTCAATGGGGGAAGTCCGGAAGGCCCCGGTCGCAAGGCGAAGGCCGGTGTGGTGGATCGAATCCACCTTCCGCAATAAACGCTCGGCTGCGGATGCATAAAACTCGCATCCGTAGTCGAGCTTCAAGCGAACAAAGGATCGATAAAAAAGTAAGGCAGTAGCCCTATCAGCGCCCCAAGCGCTGAACGTCACGGAACGGAGAATGTCCATGGCGCAGGTACAAGAGACCCTAAGGCTGCGAATATGAGCCTCCCAGGTGAGGCGTCCTTCAAATACAAGACCAAGCAAACGGTGCGAGTCAACCACATCCAGGCGCACCCCATTAAGAAACAAATCTGGGTCGGAGTGAAGCCGTGGATGGCGGCAGAAGTGCACCACCTTAGTCTTGGCCAAAGAAAACCGAAACCTGTGCGCTTCGGCATAGCGAGAGACGCGGTTCAATGCCTGTTGGAGTCGACGCTCCAGAGTTGGCATCTGGGCCGCGCCAAAAGAGATCGAAAGGTCGTCCACGTAGAGCGTAGCGAGAACATCTTCCGGCAGCACCGAGGTGATCCCGTTGATGCTCAGGGCAAAAAGTGTGACACTGAGGACACTTCCCTGCGGGACACCCTCTTCCTGCTCCTTTGGGCCGGAGAGGGCACCCCCCACCCGTACGCTGAATCGACGATCTCGCAAAAATTCAGATATAAACATTGGGAGGCGTCCCCTCGCCCCCATAGTGTGGAAAAGTCTCCATGATACCGTATCGCCATGCGGTATCATAGGCCTTCTCCAGATCAAAAAACACCGTGGCGTAGTGCTGTCTACGAAGGAAAGCCTCGCAGACGGCATTTTCCAGTCAGAGCAGAGCATCCGACGTGGAGTGGAACTTACGGAAGCCGCACTGTGCAGAAGACAGATGGCCTCCGCTGTCCAGGAAATAGGCTAATCTAACATTTACCAATTTCTCCATCAACTTGCACACGCAAGAGGTTAGAGAGATTGTGCGGAAACCGGTCGGTGTAGAGTGATCTCTTCCCGGCTTGCGAAAGGCGAGCACAGTAGCGATTCGCTAGGAGTCTGGGAGAAGACCTTCCACCCAGATCCTGTTGAACAAATCTAAGAGAAATGCCATGCCTCGCTCACCCAGGTGTTGAAGCATGGCGTACGGGACATCGTCCGGACCATGGGCGGTGTCCGCGCACGAAGCGAGAGCGGAACGCAACTCACTCACAGTAAACTTGTCGTTGAAGGGTTCTCCGCCTCTGTAGGTAAAGTCCAGCCGGCGGCCTTCCACGACATCACGACGTGCATTGAATGCTGGCGAAGCAGCATCACGGCTAGAGAATGCGGGAAAAGGGGTCGCTAAGGATTCCGCCACGGACGTGGGGTCCGAGATTGCGGTCCCATTCTCCTGGAGAACGGGAGAGGGCTCCTGCGAGAACTTCCCCGAATCCTTTTAACTCGCTTCCACACTTCAGCTAAAGGGGTCTTCCCGTTGAGTGAAGACACGTATGCCCACCAAGAATAGCGGCGGGCGTGCTTCGAAATATACCGGAACCTAGCCTTAGCTTGACGAAATTCAGCGACAGTCAAATCGTTCGGGCGGCGCTTATAGCGCAAGTAGGCATAACGTTTCTGTTTGAGGGCCGTCTCACACTCGGCCGACCACCATGGGAGTGGTCGGCGTGCAAAACGGCCAGACGTCCTAGGAATAGTAGTCAGGCCCACGGCGATGAGATTGCCGGAGAAGAACTCAACGGCCTCATCTACCGACCTAAACTTCTCGACTGAAATAGAGAATTCAGTCATTTCCTGAAATGCAGGCCACCGCACCCGCGCCAAGCACCACCGAGGTGGTCTCTCAGGCGGCAGTTGCCCTGAAAATGATATTTGAATGGGAAAGTGATCACTACCATGGAGATCATCGACCACCCCCCAATCAAAATCAGGCTGTGCATTCGAAGAGCACAAAGATAGGTCAAGGCAAAAAAAAGAAGCGGTTCTCGGACAGTGATGCGTAAACTCATCCACGTTTAGGACACCCATCTCAAGCTCTTCGATCAGATCGGCAAGGACTTGTCCCGTGGGATTTATGGAGTAATCTCCCCAGAGAGGATGCCTGCCGTTCAGATCTCCAAGCAAGAGATAGGGCCTCGGCAACCGTGCCACGACGCGGCGGAAGTCCCCCGCGTCGAAGTCAGCTGACGGTGGAATGTACGCAGAAATGATAGTATACCTCCTAGCCAGGTGCAGCTGCACAGCCACTGCCTGAAGGGAGGTATCTAAAGAGAAAGGAAAAACGGAGACATCATGCCTGGTGTAAACCGCGCATCCCCCAGCCCGGCCATCCCGCGGTGGTGGGGTCGCAAGACCCTTATACCCCAAGAGGGCAGGCAGCGGGCACGCGCCTAGT
Source organism: Ceratothoa steindachneri (assembly GCA_963969495.1). Taxonomy (NCBI): domain Eukaryota; kingdom Metazoa; phylum Arthropoda; class Malacostraca; order Isopoda; family Cymothoidae; genus Ceratothoa; species Ceratothoa steindachneri. Next base: position 61,814,913 of record OZ018324.1, on the reverse strand, counting down.
ATGGTCTCCTGCAAAAAAAAAGCTAACGGGGAACGGGACGAGACGAGCCTCCGCAGCTCCTCCCAGTTGGCCCGGAGTCCACGGCAATTCCATTGAAGGAATATGCCCTCCAGGCCTAGCTCGGAGGAGACGCGGGGGCCCTCCTCGAATTGAAGACCCTCACGGGAATGGCCGTACGCTTCCCGGGGGCAGAACCCCGGGCGCTGTTGGCCGGACAAAGCGCTGAAGGCGCTGTCGCCTTCGAGGACTTATTGGGGGAGGTTGGGCTCGCCATGCGAGTCTTTTCCTCTCTCCGCCTCGAAACCTTAGGCGGGCTTTGCTGCTTGGGAGGCGGGGGGCCCTCTTTTCGAGGAACCACCGTCTCCGAGCCACTCGCTCCACCTCGGGGCGTGGGCGAAGGGGCCGAAGCTCCTTTGTTGCTGTCCTCCTTTCAGGGAACAGCTTTAGGAACCCCGGAAGATGGCCTAGCGACCATCTTCAGGGGTTTTGCCTCCTGTCAGTCTAACGATTCTGTGGAGGCGCGTGGCCGTTTCGCCTTACGGCTGACGGTCACGCTGGGGGAAGACAGGGGAGCCCTGGTTTTAGCCGGGGCTGGGTGTGAACCCTTTTTGCCGCCAGCTTTACCAGGGGAGCGCCCGGGTGTAGTAGAGCCCACAGAAGGGCTCCAAATGGGCGCGAAAACAACCGTGCTCGTTGGTCTGGATGAGCTAGGAGCAGAGGGTGCTTTCCTAACTATTGAGGCATATGACGTCCTAGGCAGAGCCGGGCACGCCAGGACCAAGTCCTTAGCCTCGCGGAATGAGAGTCGATCCTGGGCCTGAACGGCCAGGATTTCTTTCTCAAGGAGATATGCACCACATTGCTTCGAAGAAGCAGGGGGCGGCTTTCCGCAATTGACACACTTGGCCACACACGATTTGGACTTATCGTGTGCGACCTTGGAGCAATTTACACAGACTTCGGGTGACCCCGATTTTGCACGTCTACATGATCGATTCGTATGGCCGAAGCGGTGACAGTAATAGCAACGCCGCGGCAGTGGCACGAATGCCTTCACGCGGTAGCGGTACCAACCGGCACGCGCCGACTCAGGGAGCTTGTCACAGTCGAACGTGACGAAGAGTGTAGGGGTGGGTCTCGAGGCCCCTCCCTGTTTTCTCATCACACGTTCGACCTTGACCGCCCCATGGTCGGCCAGCTCTAGGGTGATGTCCTCAATGGAGTAGTCAACGAGTTCCCTCGCATAAACTACTCCTTTCACAAAGTTCATGGTAGAGTGCGGCGTCACACTCACCGGGGTGCCATGAAGTGTCCGAAGAGCACTTATCTTGGCCGCCTCGTCGGGATTCGCCGCATTCGCCAGAAGGCTCCCGTCCGAGAAACGGGTTACCTTCGGCTCTCTATTAATTGCACTAGCTAATCCTCTCCTCTGATGGATCATGTTGCCCTTGGACAACATGGTGCCATCAGTGGAGCGAATAACGAGGAAGCGTTTGAAGCCAGCGGGCTCGAAAACGCCAGGTAACCTCTGAATCAGGGGCCCCGATGTCATCGAGGCTCTGCCCTGTGCATTTCTGGTGTTAGTCTTAGTCAGGGGCTCCGCACACGAGGAGGTAGAGGGGCTGGATGTGCCGATCTTGGCTTGGTCGCCTACCAAAGTGGCAGCAGACCCATCCGTCCCCGCAGCCCCCGCGGATGGAGAAGAGCCCCGAGTCTTCTTCGTCTTTTTAGTCTTTTTCTTTTTAGGAGAGGAGGGCGGAGAATGAACCCGCTTCTCACCTCCGCCGGCAGAAGCCCCCATGCCAGATGGGCCGGCCTCAACCAGGTCCCTCTCCGAAATGGAGAAGGTCCTGGTAGTCGTAGGGGCACCTGTCGGAGGAGATCCCTCCCCTCCTTTTACTGCCTCGGAGCCCTCGGCCATTTGAGGGGGACCTTGCATAGGGGCGGATTCGGGTTCGGTGCTTGGCGCCGAGCCCATATTCCCCCCCATGGAAGGCCCTACCGTCTGAGGCTGGGTCTCCTCAAGGACCATGTCTATCACAGGAGGGGCCTCCAGTTGGCCATCCCCTCCCAGGACATCGCAGGTCCCCTTGGCAGTGTCGCCAGTCTTGTGTGGGGAGGCACAGGCCTTGACCCCAGCAAGGTTTAAAATTCTTGCCAGCAGGTCTTTTGAGGGAAGCGACCGAAGGGGCCTGGCTTCCCTCTCCCCCCTAAGGGGGTTTGCCCTACTGAGCCACTTGCACGAGGGGCGGTCGGCAATGGGCTGCCTGCTGGCTTTCTTGGCAGTCCCCTTAGAAAGCAAAGGAGGGACTGCCGCTGGAGATAGGGAGGTGCCCTGAAAGCACCTCCAGAGAAGGGGGTGAGTGGGAGTCCCCTACACCCGTAGGCGTAGGAGAGGAGTAAGCCTCCTCTCCGGTTAAAGAAGTATGGAGGGTCCCCTGCGCAAGCACAAGGGGGGGACCTCCATTTTCTCGGTGGAGCTGCCCGAGAGCAGCTCCGTAGATGTTTTGGGGGAAGTTGGGGGTTGGAAATTTGGTTTTTTTTCATACATGGGCATGGTGACCCTCTTTTTAATACGGGACGCAATAGCTCATCACCTCTTGCAGTTGCCCGCACTGCAAGAGGTGCTTACAGGCCTGGCAGAGCCAGGCGCCGCCATTTGGGACCACCCCTCCCGCCTGGTGGCCTGGCAGTCCATCGGCATGGCGGCTCAACCTTGAACACGGCGTAAAAATTAATAGATTTTGAAGAGGAGAGGAAAAGGGATGTGAGGAAGGTATGGGTTGGGATGAAGCAGGTTGTTAAAAGCCAGCCACCCCAGACCGGAGCTCAAGGGTTAGGGAATATTGTCCCGTCCCCCCTCAGCCCCGATCCAGGACGGTTGGCTGAGAAGAAGGTCAGCATCTACCCTGTGAAATTAGAGGCTGACCAGAGAAAGTTGTGGGAGAGGTTGTATGAAAAGCGACGAGGTAGGGGAGAAATCGAGCTATCTGAACGAAGGAATAGAGGCTAAGCTGGGGCAGTGAGAGGGAGAGGAAGAAGAACGTTTTAGGATAGGACAGCGAAGAAAATAGTAGGAGACAAAAGTGAACTTATTTAGTCATGAGAGCTACAGCTGAACGTGGAATCCAAACCACGATGTGTCGCTTGTCTCAAACTATAAGAGTTTATCGTGACCCCTGTCCCACGTATCACTGTTAGTCCCGTGTGCGAATATGATAGTAAAAAACGAATAGATGCAGAAGGCTGAAGGAAGTAAGAAGTTTACAAAGAGATGCTAATTGCCTGTAGGTCAGGCCTATCTCTGTCCATTTTAGGTAGTATAGCTAGCGTGATAAAGTTAGAAAGTAATATTGTTATTTATGAGGCGTTCAAACCGTTATTAGTAAATATTCTTACTAGTGTAGGTTTTTATCTCTCTATCTATTCTTTCCTATTCCTATCCTAGTTATGATTGACTATATGCTATTCTCTGGTTTGCTTCGGTTAATTAATTACTCTTAGTCGTCGTCGAGTACTAATCTCTTTCTCTAGATGTAGATTTCTTATTCGTTTTCTTCTTCTCCCTCATCTATCCTTAGGAAACTTGGGAATCTGTGTGATCTGCATCCTTCTCTCTGGGCAATTTGATTGGTTAATTTAACTTCTTAATTTTGTGTGTTTTCTAAGACTTTCCTTGCATTATTCGATTAAGTTGCTTTATCCTAGCCTCTCTATGCAGGTCTCTTAGTCTTCTTCTTTTTTCTTTTCTGGGGTTTGTTATTAAGTAGATAGCTTATTTTTGACTTTTTGGAGCCTTAATTGATTACTTCTCTAGATCGTGTACATTGCGATGGTTGGATAAATAATGACGGATTGTACTATGGCTTGATAAATTTTTCTCTTGTTTTTCATGCTTAGTAATGCCAGGCCGCTCTCCTCTCGATTTACCCTCTGAGTTACGTGGTTTTATAACCTGATTTCGTAATGGTTAGTCCGAGCACCTTACATTCCTTGTCGTATCTGTAGTGCTGTCCTTCTACATATACATCTGAGATGCTCCTCCTATACACGGGTACCATTTTAAATTTATCCCTGTTGGTTTTAATTTTTCATTTCTCTTCGTATCTATTAGTGCTATTTATCTTTTTTGCAGTCATCCTAGCTTGCATTGGGCTTTTTCCTGTAGGGGCAAACTATGATTTGAGCAATGTCATCGGTAAATTGGATGTTCAAGCAGCCTTCATTTCTTGGTGGTAGTATATCTGCTGTGTAGATTGAATAGAGAAACATACTCAGACATCCGCCTTGAGGCAAACCCGCAGCGGGCTCGGATATTTCCCTTTGATGTCGTTCTATTTCCACATAAGCACGTCTCTCCATTACATAATCACATAAACCCTTTCGATCTTGTTGTTCTTTCCTAACTGAGTATCTTGAGTTGTATACCCCTCTGCCTGCCAAACTTTGTCGAATGCCTTGGACACGTCCCGGCATACGATGTCTACGCTCATTTTTTCTCTCTTTGCTTGCACTATCTTTTTAAGGATGACTCCAAGAGCCATCTCTGTTCTTCTGCTTTTCCTGAAGCCAAATTGGCAGCTGTTTCTTCGGCCATTATCATCGAGGAATTTATATTTTTTTACAATACCTTACCGATTAAATCTATTGGCCACTTAATCTGGGGGGTTTCCCGCCTTGGGTATGAATATCATCTTTGCCACTTTCAGTTCGTCAGGAAAGTATCCCGTGTTCAAGCCTGGGGCTCTGCGTCGAAAGTTCTTTATGGTTTCTTTTAATTCCTCAGATGTAATAATTGCGTCTATTCCGTCGTTGTTGTTTCTCCTTTCCTCGACAAAGTGGAATCGGTATGGCCTTTCGATCTTCCCATTGAGTTCGTCCACGATCTGATGTTCGAAATCAATGCCATAGTCTTCATTCTATTCTTCGATAATTTTGAAAACATTTCTCTAGTGCTCTCTAAATAATGCCTCTATTTCTTCCTCATCTTTCAAAATGTTGTTCCCTGCATCCTTAATTTTCATTTTATCCCTTGTTGTCCGAGTCTTTAATCTGTTGATATGTTTCCAAAATTCCCTTTGTGATGTTTCCATATCTATTTTCGCGATGTGCTGATCCCATTTGTCTTTCTGTTTTTCATAAATTAGTGCTATTAGTTCTCTTTTCTGTCTCCTTAGTGCGTTGTATGCTTTCCTTTATGTTCCGAATCTTCTTATATGTTCTGCCGCCCAGCCGATCTCCTCGCTCAAAGCCACCATTTCTGGTGCTCACCTAAATTTTTTAATGGTTTGGAACGAGTTAATGGGGATGGCCCCCTTCTCTGCCCTTTTAATTTCTTCTCTGATCTTATCAAACTCCCCGTCGATTTCTTCTAGAGTGGCTTTCCCGAGCGGGCTGGGCACGTACGTCTGAAGTAATTCTTTGTACTTATCCTAATCCACTCTATGGCACGCCTTCCATTTCTTCTAAGAGATTGGTATAGGATTCTTATTTATGTGCATTAGAGTCGCAGTGTTGTCACTGCAAGGAACATCCACTGGTTCCATAAAATAATTAAAGGGCAGATTAAAGTTAGCCAGGCAGATGTCCGGTTTTGTTGCGTGATATCTTCGTAAGTATGTAGGAAAATTGTGTCCCACTCTTTGCAGTATACGTCTATTGATAAGCGTGTTAAGTTGTTTTTCGACTCTGTTTATATTTCTGTACCCAAAAGCCCAGCAATGGGCGTTTAAATCTCCCATTAAAATGACCGGTATCCTATAGTTGAAGAGTTTAATATAGTTTTGTACAGGTAATTAGGGGCGCCTGGGTGGCTGGTATCCAGTTGCGACAATGATGTTGCTTAATTCCATTTTAATTTCTATAGCTAAATATGCATCTACCAATCCTTGTATTGTTTTGTACTGCAATCCTTGCTTGACCGCTATTGCCGCTCCGTCATGTGTTTCTCCTGAAGGATTTGTGTTAATAATATTGTAGTTGGATATCTTTAATTTCTCGTTTTTTGTGTTTCTTTCATGTTCTGATATTAGTATAACATCTGGGTCATTCTGTCTGAATAATTTTCCGTACATAATTTCCTTGTCTTTCCATCCACATGTGTTAATTTGTCGTATTTTCAATTTCTTAATATCCATAATCCAATTGTCCATTTTCGTTCGTTTATTCATTTTCCGTTTACTTTGTCCTATCTGTTAAGTTATCGGTGTTTCTTCTTTTTCTGGTCGATCTTTCGTTTCTCCTGGTTTCTCCCATTGCTGATTGCATTCGAGGGTCCCTCTGGTAGTTCATCTCTGGGTAATGGACCCCTTTTACTTGCGGATTTAGATCTGTTCTTTCTTTGGGCTTTCCTGCGAGTAACCCGTGTGCCCTCTTGATCTTTGTCGTCGGAGGAGTTTTCAGTCTCTGAGTCTTCGCTGATTGTTTCCCCTTCTGATTCTTCTACCTGTTGATTTCCTTTTGCCTCTTTGATTAGCTCATGTTTTGTCTCTTCTGTGACTTTTATTCTGAACATGGCCGATGAGTAGACTTCTTTGGGGAATTTCATCGGTTCGAGCCCGTTTTCCTGTAACATGCTGTTGACTGTTGTTGCATAACTTCCAGGGGTAGCTATGTTCATCACGTGGGCATGTAATATACAAGTAAGTATTTTTACTTTGAGCGAACCATCTAAATTTATCTGAGTTGCCGGTCCTTGTTGGTCACTTTTGGCCATTGCTGCATATGAGTTTTTATTTATGTTCGTATTATTTCTGTTTGACTCTTTTTCTTTCCTCTTTATAATTTCTCTTCTTTGGGGACAAATCATAGCGATAGTTTTGTGTCTCCCTTGGCAGTTAATGCATCTTTTAACTGTTTTGTTGCAGTATCGCCAAGAATGGCCTTCAGTTCCACATTCAGAACAGATTATAAGGTCTTTTTCGAGGCAATTTTGCGTCGTATGTTCTTTCATCGCATAACATCTGAAGCATATCTGTATACTTGTGAAGACGTTCTTTGTATGTGGGCGGATTGGATCCTTATGTTGAAATCGAGAAGTCCTTGTTCCGATGATCCTTGAAGCCATTTCGGTAGATTTGCAAATGACCTTGAAAACATGAGTGAGATCTTTAAATTAGACCACCTCTGCAATTTTGAGCCATTTCTGTCTCTCCTGAAGTTCTTCTCTTATTTCTTGGAATGAGTGCTCTTCTACCCAGGACAGGATTTTTCCGCAGATGACACTTCTGTTAGCCTTGATTTGTGGTGGTACTCTAACTTCCAAGTCCAACTTCCTTAGCGTAATCCTCCCCGCAGATGACAGTCGCTTTTCTACGTCTTTGTTTTCGTAGCAAATAACTGTGAATCCAGATGGTGTCTCAATGCATTTGATAACTGGTATCTCCATATCTATAAATGTGCATTGCACTACTTCTTGTGGTGATATTTTCCTTCCGTTGGATATGAGTTTCAGGGGAAACCTTTTGAGGTCCGGTGAGTCCATCTTCTGTCAATCTTCAGCTGTGGATTCTTAACCAGTCTCCACAAGTGGGAGGAGCCCCACTATCTGTCCTAGTTCTACCTCGCCTACCTTCCAATTATCGCACTCTCCTTGGTCAACCCTACATATCTGGCCCTAGCCCTAACAGCGGTCCACAGTTGGGTTCTGGCACATGACCGAGAATCAGCCCCCCTTTCCTGGTCCCCTAAGAGAGTCTCCTGCAGGGGTTCACTATACCTTACTACCAACTGCAACTCAGACCTTGTCGGTGACCAAGTTATGTAGTGTTAGTTAGAAGTAAGTTTGAGGTAAAAAGTATAATAAAAGAGTAAAAAAATTAGAATAATGAAGAGCAACCCCTTCGGGGGGGAGGGCTACTTCGCTCAAGAGAAACAGGAGGAATCTCCAATCAGCCCCAGGAGCGCATATATTTCTTCTTAGAAGTTTTCTTGAGAAGGCGTTTTTTTTTAGGTCCTGCCTGAAACTTTTCCTCCTTTACCTGTGATAGCCTTTACCAGTTCGCAGCGAGAGAGCAAGCGTACAGACTGAGTAAATCCTCTTGAGTTTGTCAGATGAGAAAAGTATGGGGAGAGAGAGGATGAGAGCATGAGAGTTTTGTTTTTTGTCGGAGGGGGTTGAGGGAGGTTGATTACAAGATGTGGTTATAAGTATGAAGATGATTAGTTGACAGGATACTGGCTGATTACTTTGGCTTTGTAAGTTCTTTATCTTCACTTTTCTTCTTAGTTAGATTGGGACCTTTGCGGGTGCGTTGGTTCTAATTTTGTTGATGAGTAATTTTTCTCTTAATATAAATCATTTCCGTATATCGGTTTGTTTCTTGTAATTTCTTTCCTGTATCTTTCTTGTATTAGTCTCTTGTGAATAATTGGGGCATTCATGCCTTTGTCTTCTTTTTTCTTTGCTTAGAGTTACTTATTTGGTTTTCTTGTTGATTTCTCAACTTTTCCTTCGTATGTGTCCAGTTTTGTTTTGATAGTCAGTCCTCCTGCTCTAAGTTGATCCTATTGCTGCGGAATAACTTATTTAAGGTTTCTTGAGAGTTGTCTTGGTTTAGTTGGCTTTGACGATTCCTTCTTTGCCTTTAGTCCATTTTCCACTCGGTACTCTTTCGAATATTTCTTTTCTTAATATCTTGACGTCATCGGGGTAGATTCTGATTTTGTTTTCATCTAGAAGCTTTTCGATGTTTTTTTCTTCTTGCTCAGAAACGAAGGTCCATTTGCACCTGCCTCATTCTATACCCTTTTTTATGTCTATCGGTTTTAGCTGTCTTGGGAGAGAGGGGGTATGCTTCATGTACGAATACCTTGAGATTGAAGTCGCGGGCTTCATACCGGCATCCTTCTTTGATTTTGAAATTGTCTTCTTCAAAGTCAGTTGTCCATTTCGTTTCGGTTTCCGTTGGTTTGATGTTCTTCTTCGTTTTCTTCCATGATGTGGTTTCTTTCCTTACTTTTTGTTCTGATTCGGTTTCTTTTTTGGTCTCTTTTGGCCTGTTATTGTTCTTTCTTCTCTGTCTCTGCTCCAACACACATCATATCTTTAACGTTTAGTGTCTTCCCGGCTGTGAGTCCGTATATGAGTGCCGATGTAGGGTTTGGGGGAGGACCACATCTTAGGAATTCCATTCTTCTCCAAAAGGAGATTTAGGGTTTTCGCAAAGGTTTCCGGTTCCGCGATGTTGTTCACATGCGCAAACATTATACATGCTAGTATATCTAAGCCGGTGCCTTCATTCACGTTAAAGTTAATTTTAGGTTCTTGAGCACTTTTTACTTCATTGGTTGGGGCTTTGGCAATACTCGCATAGGTCTGATTATTTTGTTTCTGAGTTTTCTCTTTTTGTTCCAGTTCTTTTCTCTCCATGATGATCTTCCGTTTGGGGCCGTTTATAGCCATAGTCCTGTGAGGACCTGGCAGTTGATGCATTTCTTTATTTGTTCATTGCATTCTCTGAAAATATGGACGACTTAACTGCACTCGCAACATATCCTCTGGTCCTTTGGGGAGCAATTCTTTGTTACGTGATCCTCTAGTGCATAGCACTAAAAACATGTTTGGACGTTCATGAATTTCGCAATTCCATGTTGTGAGGAGGGAGTCTCATCCCAAATGCCAGAATCCCATTTGAGATCGCTTTGTTTGCCATTTCCGTGGTCGCGCACACGATCTTGAACACGTGTGTGTGTTTTCTAAATTTGACAAGGTCATTAATTTTGAGGTTTTGGTTTTCATTTTCAATCTCTGTGGTCAATTCTTCTGGCGTGTGGGCTCCTACGTATTCATCAATATTTCTGCAGATGATTGATCGGCTTGCCAGTAGTTGCGGTGGTAATTTTTAGGTTAGTCCTATTTTGTTTAGAGCCGTTGTTCCTTTCGGGGAAACCAATTTTTCCACATCTTCATGCTCGTGGTAGAGAGCCACATAATCGTTTGGGACGTCGAGCAGCCTTGTTACGGCTATTTTTAGGTCGATATTGAGTGTTCTGATGAGATCTCCTCTCTCCGGCTTCTGTTTTCCTTGTTCTACCCTAAGCGGTAGTCTTTTATATTCCTCCATTTTTGTGGTGGGGTCCCTCCCCTCTTAAAAGAGGGGTAAGGGAGGGGGGTTAGGCGATCATTGAGGATGATGCACCTGTATAAAAATTAATATTATTTCTCTCTTTTAGGTACCTCCGCATTGGGAGGATTTTGGTGTGGTAGGGAAAAGGGTCGAGAGACAAAAGATGAAAGGAAAGGAAATGAAGTCTTCTACTTGTAATTGACAACTCTTCTAGGTAATTACTTTCTTCAAAAGCAATCTGCAGTCTCTATTTCTAGGAATGAGAACGAGGCAAACTCTTCTTCGGTTGAGAATGTTATGAAGTTTTGGCGGTCGTATGCTTTACCAAGCTAAACTTGCGTGGTGTATCAGCGATCCGAGCGGCGAATTCTTAAGTTCATCAGTGCATGCAGCCACAAGTCAGGCGCGCCTGTCTCCGTAAGCTATGGTAAGTTTACATTATTTTGGTATATTTGTACCTAAAACTGCATCCTTTTTGGTCTAATGTTAAAGAAGTTTTAAGAGGTCTTTGCCTTATTCCTTGTGTTTTTCTGGCAAAATTATTTGGGAACTTTTAAGGAGGAGACTTTTGTTTTTGACTCCTCACCACAACATTGTGTGTGTGTGGAGGAGGGGCGGAGGTTCGGTCAACTACTATTATTCCAAAGAGTAGTAGTAGGTAGTACATAGTCATAGTAGTATCAATATCGATAGTATCACCATTTTACGCTATTGTAGTAAGAATTAATAAGTAGCAGAATATTTTATATATTTTAGCACTCTTCAATAATAATAATAATAATTTTATCATTATTATTATTATAATATTATTATTTTCAATATTATTATAATTATTGTTGCTATGACTTATGATAATGATTAAGATACATTTTTTTGTTATTTTACTACCCTTATGTTCATGCAGATATGGTCAACTCAACATGGTTAAGTGTGCTGCCGTCAATTGCCTATCTGGGTACAGACCCAGGAAAGCAGCGGGTGGTCTAGCATCCTGTAGGCACTCAGTGTTTGCTTTCCCCAAGTCTGACAGGCAAGAGATCCGTAAGAAGTGGATCTCTGCGCTAAAATGCAGTGATACTGGCTGGAACCCAGACTTCTGGCGTGTCTCAGTCGCACTTTTTTCCTGGATGTTTTTTTCTTCTCGAAACATTCCAGAAGACAGCGACAGTGCAGATATCTCAAACTCAATGCTGCTCCTTCGGTCTTCACCTCTTATCCAGAGTGAGTAAATTTATAGTATCTTGAACTTACTGTGAACATCCTTTCGGTGTATCCATATTATTTTTATCAATGTACTGTTTCTTAGTATTCCCATCTGCATACGAGATTTAACAGTAATACACGGTTACGTTGAAAAGAGGATTTAGTGCTATATAAGATCGAGCAACCTGATTCAAAAATTTCTCTTTTTGTTATTTCGTAATAATATTAGTTTCAATTTTCAATATGTTAGCAATATGTATGGCTGACTTTTTCCTTATTGACTACAACTGCATAATATGCCTATTACAGAAGTTTTGAAGGAAAATATGATTTAGATCAAATTCTTAAAAATCAATTTATACTGTTTCTTGTCACCAGAACTTTTCCATTCGGCAGCAATGTAGCAGAAATTGATAAATTAGATACAGTTAACATCTTTTCTTATTTCACCAATTACCACCAATAAATTTCTTCTATACATTGCCATGACTCAATATGTGTATATGAGAACTGCACAACCTACAGCAAAAGAAGTTATTACCCTTGGTTTTCGAATAGCATCAAATAATGTTGAAAATGGTCTTGGGGCCTGTATGCAATTGGCCAATATTCTGAGCTCAGTCCGGGGTTTTAGGGGTTCTATGGCTCACCTTATACCAAAAGGAGCCAATTTATTTCAAATCCAATCGGAATACATATACAGTAGGTCGGGGTATTGTCGTTTGTCGCGAGAGTATGTTGGTTGATTTTAAATAATTGCATACACGACATTTTGTTTAATAAGGAATAAGGATAGTTTCAAATTCTCGTATAAAAATAGGATTGTAATTGATAAAAAGAGATTGCCTAACACATTTCGGTAACAAGATGATTGGGTAGATTATTTTGTCCCTTTTCTTGTAACCTATTCTTAATCTTAATAATTTCTGTCGCAGAAATAAATCTAGCCGAGGGAAAGCATTTGTAGAATAAGGAAGAAACTAATCAAAATGAATCCAGATATCGTTAATTGTTTGGTGCTGTATCAACTCCACTATTTCTTCATGTAAACCCATACCATAAGGAACCACTTACATTTTCCTCCCGACTTTCCTCTCTAAAATATTCCCAAACCTAAGTGAATAGAGGAGTTAAAGTAAACTTTGTAATTCACTTCACACGAGAAAATTTCTCGAAAATATTAAACTTCCCTTCACCTCTCTGGCTTTTTGCTAACAAAATTTTTTATTATTAATAACACCTTATCTCGGGTAAAAAGAAAGCAACCACTCGAGAATAAATTGTTCTCCCATACTTATAAATCGCATTTTTTTGAAGCGCTACTTATCAATATCCTTGTTTTCAAAAATGAAAAAATCGTCGAGACTGAATTTTTTAAGCAAAATTTCCTTCTTTCCACTAGATGGAGATTCATAGATTTAAATCCTGTTCGAACATCCCAAGAACAATGCAGCTGCCCGAGGGTTAGGAATCACATTGTTATTAACAATGATACGATTCTTAATTTAAATAATCATAGCAAATTGAATTATATACTGAATTACCAGCCAAAAGTTTAGGAAGAGAAAGGAAGACAAGGCATAATAGCACTCCTCGCTAATAAGCCCCTACCTGGATTCGAACCCGCCATAACTCGGCCACGATGATCCAAAACAAAACTCAAATAAAGACATTCCAACAACGCCAGAGGTCTTTTATACGTCGTCCCGTCCATATCGGGAAGTGGGTAAAGTATCCACTGTAACACTGAGGCTCTCGCGTGAGTGCGGTGAGGTATACAAAAGCGTCTCCTGAGTGAAGGGAAAATCAGCTTCCAACGGGCATTGACCTATGACCTCCATTGTTCGAAGAGCGCTTGTATAATTAGAATCAGCGTAAGAAACTGTATTATTGATGACATTTACTAAATGATGGGTGGTCGCGCACCAAACCAAAGAGATGGTAATCCTTTGAACACAGCGACTTCTCATCTCATATTGAAATATCACTCTAATTTTCAGCAAATAATCCAAATCATCCCTTCTACCTTCCTCTCTCATTCTGTCTCTCTTATCTCTCTCAAACTTCGTTTACTACTAGTAGTAAATACTTACGATTCAACATAAGGCGCTGACGCATCTATAATATCGCCCCTCTAGCTTCTCTTGTGAGACCAGAATTGAATAGAGAATTGAAGTCAACTATATTTCACCCACTGGAAATATTGAGTAATTCCTGACCAACAAGACTACCACATCATGGAACCCAAAGTAATCTTATACCTTCAGCAAGAACAAATCTTTTTTTTTTGGGGGGGGGGGGTATAAATAATCTTTATGACTTCATAATTTCGTTTAATAGTTTTGTATCAAACTCTTCTCTAATGGTTCTTTTTCCATTCATACATTCAAATATTTTAATGTCTGTTAAACATTCCGAGAAAATAATAAAACTGCTTCATTCCTAAGACTTTCAGGACTGGATGACCCATTTAATGGCGTCTGACTGCAAATTCGAGACAAAATTTCATATCCCAAATTTGTCTTTCGGGAACCATTTGAAGTAATGGGATTGATAAAATGGAATCGAGGTTTGAATGAGAATTCTTTATTTCGCTGGAATGACCACTTAATGTAATGACAGGAAAAGCAATTACATAAAAAGCTGCCCATTTTGGGTCTATTTAGTCGCCTGCACGCGACTCTATAAATTACTATATCGGACATCGGTCCCTAGGTCGTCGGTCGGATGGTTACCATTTTACTTTTTAATGAGTTTTTTTGGCAATAACATCCTAAGTATTCAGCCGGTTCAAACAAAATTTAAATCCCCTTGTATTATTTTACACTCTCTTTTAAATGATATAATTGCCAAGGTCCTCCTAAGGTTAGTCCAGGAATTCTTAAAAGAAAACGAACTATGGGTCGGATCGCTCCACTTTTCGAAAATTTGGAAGGTCGACAGGTGATATGGTAATGACTCATAATAATTGAGAGCATGTGACTTAGATATGTTGACCTTGTTCGAATAGGTCTGGCAGCGAATTGGGCGTTCGATGCTATCGCGAGATTAAGGTTAGGATAGAATTAGGTTAGGTTAGGTAAAAGATGTTTAGGAAAAGGCAAAAAAATGGAGGTTGCCTTTCCTAACATCCTTTACTTAACCCCTTACCTAACTGTAACCTAACTTTAACCTAACATCAAACTTGCGATAGCCTCGAACGCCTAATTCGCTGCCGGGCCTGTTGCGAAAAACAACGTATATAGTATCTTTATTGGCACACCTTAATATGTTCTGTATTAATTTCAATATGATACAGTTATGAGGCATTTTTGTTAGCTGCATGGTGAAGAAATCAGAGATGTGTAAAATCAGTAACTATTTTATTTGAGTTTTATTATTTTTATTTTTTCTTTCCCTGCCTCTCTATTTGTTTTTCTATGTGTGGTATTTAAAATTTTGTAAGCTTTTACACAATTGTTCTAACATAACCTTCTCTTTCTAGTGCATGATCCTCTTATACTTTTCAAGTGTCTTTGATATGAACAGTAAATTTAAAACAAGGTCTACTGGCCAAAAAGTCCCGTGCCCTCACTTGTTCTGATTTATGACCTTACGACCTTCAAAAATTTCAATAATTCCCGGAGTACCTTGCTAGGATCTTGGCAATTGTATTATTCGAAAGAGAATGTAAAACACCCTAAGTGTTTCAAATTTCGTTAGAATCGGACGAATAGTTATGATGTTATTGCCAAAACAAAATAATTCCCGGGCTAACCTTGGGAAGACTTTGGCAATTATACTATTTGAAGGAGAATGTAAAACAATATGAGATTTTCAAATTTCGTTAAAATCAGCCGAATAGTTAAGATGTTATTGCCGCCCAAAATAATTCCCCGGTTGCTTTTTAATGGAATTTGAAGATGTGGTTGGTATTTTTAATAACACTTCATAAGAGAAAATTATTTCACTTGATGGCATTGAAACATTGGCCTACTTATAGTAAGCAACTCTTACTTCTTCACCTTCTTGTAGCTTTTACTTTTGACTTGTCTATTTTATTCAAGTTAATCAAACCTGGCGTGGTCCAAAAAAAGTAATCATTTCTCTCTTACCTTCCCAGAGATCTTCATAGGGGATTTAAATTAATTTGAGTTTCGTTTTTGCAACCAGAGCAGACAAATTCAGAACAAAAAACAATTTTACACTTGCGCCTGAAGATATCAACGGATTGTCTAGTTTTTGTAATGAAAATCTCTTAGTCCTGTAGCTCTCATCTCCCAAGGAATATGTTTTTGGCCTGCTCCCAGTTCTTTGGGATCTGTTTATGATTGCGACTCTTCAATTTACAACGGGCGCTAGAGAAGAACTGTTCCCTCGTTCCCACTTTTCAAGCACTTCAGGGTAAATATCCGTTCCAAGATTGGTTGCTGGCTAGTTTCTCACATCCACATTTGAGAAAGTCAACCAGAGTTTGGAATTAAAGTGGCAACAATTCTGCTATTTTCAATTTAGGTTTTCAAATTTGTCAATGTCGCCAATCTTGTCGTAATTTTAAAATCAATTGTAGGTCAAATTCCACTGGTAGCATGGTAGTACTGAAGGCCACGTAATTTTCAGCACAAACATGAAGATGAATATGTTTCAAACGGTGAAAGAAGAAAAAAAAAGGTAAATAGATATAATTATTAATATAATAATAGTCATTTAATTCCCCAAGATGACAAAAATAAGTCAAAACCTTTAAGTAGCCAACCAAATACAACTAAAATTATATTAAAATAAAAAAAAAAATAGAATTCATAAGTAGGGCTGCAAATTTTGAGCACTCCTCATTTATATAATTAGAACTTTGAAAAATTAACACACACTAATTAATAGCACATTATTCCATAGTATAGCATAATATACCATAGCAGATTAGAGCATAGTATATTATAGAAAATTATTGCATGTCATAGTAGAGCATAGCACAGCATTGCATAATACAGGGTGACAACACCAAAACGGGCTTGCACACACTTTTTGTGATATATCCGCCATTCATTCACTAATCACCTTTACTTTGCATAACATAATATAACATAACGTAGTATAACCTAGAATAGTATATTATAGCATAGTATAGCATAGCATAGCACAGAATAGTATAGCATAGCATAGTCTAGCCTAGCCTAAAGTAGCATAGTAAGCCACATACTTTAGCATAGCCTATGAGAGAATAGCCTAGCAGAGCGTAGCATTGTATAGCATAGATTAGGCTAGTATAGCCTAGAATAGCCTAGCCTAAACTTGCCTAGTATAGCACAGCATATCATAGCTAAGCCTAGCCAAACATAGGATAGGCTAACCTAAAATACAATAGCTTAGCTGTGCCGGGCCTAACGTAGCCTGGCTTAATATAATCTAACTAGCCTAGTATAACTAGCATAGTATAGCCTACTGTACCCTACCTTAGTTTAGTGTAGCCTAGCCTATCATATCGTAGTATAGCCTAGCCTATCATAGCCTAGCCTAGCTTAGTAGCCCCTAGTCTGACCTAGCACAATATAGTATAGCTTAGCTAAGTATAGCCTTGCCTAGCGTAGCATTACCTAGTGTAGCCTAGCCTAGCCTAACCAGGGAGGCTTAAGATTGAATGCCAGAGCCTAGCCTAGCGTCACCTAGAGTAGCGTAGCCTAGTATAGCAAAGCTAGAGTGGGCTATTATAGCCTAGCCAATATATCCTCGCATACAATAGCCTAGCCTAGCATACTATAGGCTAATTTGGTATAGACTATCCTAGCATAACCACACCTAAAATAATATAGCCAAGCGTATCATATTATAGCTTCGCATAGTGTATCCTAGAGTATTATAGCATACCATACACAGATTAGAATAACCTTGCATAGCTTAGCCTATTATAGCATAGGTTAGCTAGCCTATCGTAGCCTAACATAGTATTACTTAGCATAGCCCAACATATCCTAGCATAGCAGAGCATAGCTCTCCCTAACCTATTATAATTTATCCTACCCTAGCATACAATAGTATAGCCCTTTCTAGCTTAATATAGCTTAGCATAGCTTAGCCTAGCCTAGCATTAACTATCCTAGACAAGTATAGCCTATACTATTTTATTATACACAAGTGAAGCATATCTTAGTATTGTCTAGCCTAACATACTATATGTTATCTTAGTATAGCGGAGCTTATAATAGCCGAGTATAGTATAACTTATTCTAGGCTTGCCATCAGAGTAAAGCATATTATAGCCTAGTGTAGCCTAGCAGAGTATCGGCCGAATATTTATGATGTTATTGCCAAAACGAAATAATTCTCGAGCGAACTTTGGAAGAGTTTCGAAAGAGAATGTAAAATGACATAAAGGTTTAAAATTTCACTAAAATCGGCCGAATAGTTATGATGATATTGCCTAAACAAAGTAATTATTCGCGGGCTACACTTGGGAGGACTTGGCAATTATATGATTCGAAGGAGAATTTAAAACAATACAAGGGTTTCAAGTTTCATTGTTTCGTTAGAATCGACCGAAAAGTTATGATGTTATTGCCAAAACAAAATCATTCCAGGGTTAACCGTGAGAGGACTTTGGCAATTATAATATTTGAAAGAGAATGTAAAAGAATACAAGGGTTTCGAATTTTGTTAGAATCGTCCGAATAGTTAGGATGTTATTGCCAAAACAAAATCATTCCAGGGCTAACCGTAGGAGGACTTTGGCAATTATATTATTCGAAAGAGAATGTAAAGCAATACAGGGGTTTCGAATTTCGTTCGAATCGCCGAATAGTTATAATGTTATTGCCAAAATAAAATCATTCCTGGGCTAACCGTGGGAGGACTTTGGCAATTATACTATTCGAAAGAGAATGTAAAGCAATACAAGGGTTTCGAATTTCGTTCGAATCGACCGAATAGTTATGATGTTATTGTCAAAACAAAATCATTTCCAGGTTAACCGTGGTCCGACTTTCAGAATTATAATATTCGAAAGAGAATGTAAAGTAATACAAGGATTTCGGATTTCGTTCGAATCGACTGAAGAGTTATGATGTTATTACCAAAACAAAATCATTCCCGGGCTAACCGTGGGAGGACTTTGGCAATTATAATATTCGAAAGAGAATGTAAAGTAATACAAGGTTTTCAAATTTCGTTAGAATCGGCCGAATAGTTACAATTTTATTATCAAAACAAAAAAAGCAAAACGGGCACCGACCGATCACATAGTCTACTCGCTCGCGACTAGACTCGCACGCAACGAAAAATCTATCTGATCAATTGCAGCTGTACTTAGATTCAAGAATAAATTCAGTTATTTTTTTGGATCTATTTTATGCTCACGAAATGCCTAATTAACTTATCAAACTTCTACGACATGTTGCAAAGAAATAACATAAGTAGGACCAGGCGATGACTTCGCTAATAAGATTAAAAAATTTTAAAACCTGAAAAAAAAGCAGCCATGCTTAAATTTTTCGAAATTTTCTGAACTTCGCCAATTATAATAATTTTAAAAGGAACTCTAAACTAAATTTCCCCCCTTTCAAAATATCACGTTGCTGAAATATAGAGTTAGATAAGATATATAAAAATAAATTTTCTGAACTTCACTATTTGTAATTCTTTGAGTTTTAACAAATTCACAAAATTTCGATACTTATATTTATTTCTGAACTTCAACATTTTGTTTTGTAATATTATAAAAGAATTATTAGAAATAACGTTGCTAAAAAAACATAAGTCATAACCAAACTAAGATGAAATTATTATTCAAATACTCAAAAAAATCCCCTTCTTAAATTATAGAGTTAGTGGTGATGATGATGATGACTCTATGAAAATAATTAGTCATCGATGAATACACTAAAATTACCTCTACTTGATCATTTTCTTGCGGAAATTATATAATAAGAGGCTACAGAGCCAAGGGCATTTGTAGCGTACGAGAAGTGCAGGCGAGCGGCTTAAAATCTTCGCTTGAATGAGTCTTTTTTCAGACTCAGGATGGCGGAGTGGATTGGCCGCTGGCTAACAGTGGTCCAGCGACGCAGGAAGCTGTTCGCACCTCTCTTACGCTATTATTTTTTCTTTGCCCCTTTTCCTACTCCCCTTTATCTACACATCTTATCTATTACACTACAATTTACCAATTTTTAGTTTGAGGTGTTATAAATTTCGGGACATGGATATAGGCATGGCTAAAAGTTTTGACATTAGTATATCGATAGGAATATATTTTAACTTTGGATTTTTTTTAAACCCAAAAGAAAATATAAATATGAATATCGAATGTTTTTGGAATTTTTAAAAATAAAAGCAATTACCAATTGTGTAGTTAAAAAAAAATCAGAAAATTATATAAAAAAATAAGGCATGGCTGTTTTGGGTATTTATGGCTATATTAATATTTTATTTCTTTATGTTTGAATGTTTTTTCTAGACAGATGTCTTTGAAACTTGTGATATTATTCTGCGAAGCTGCTTCGCTTGGATTTGGTTCAGCAAATTTATAAAGACAAGAAATTTCAATACTTTAGAATAATAAATTTTTGCTGATACTTTACTTCTCATTTTCACCAATCAGGTTCAATTGGTCCATTGCATTTATTTTTAGGTTAAGGTTAGGTTAGGTTAAACAACCAAAAAAGTACCAAAATCGGGAGTTTTGTCTTTATAAGAAAAACGCGATTTTAAGCTTTTCGTTCAGACTCGTGCATCACATGGCTGTCTCACAGGCAGTCACCCTGGTGACGTCACCAGCCATTTGGGGTTTGTGTCCCCTAAACAAAAAAGCACCAAATGATTTCTCTCTTACTATTGGAAATGTAGTCCAGTAGCGGAAAATTTTCATTTTTACTTCGTATTCTTTCTCTTATTTTTCCCTTTTGGTTAAATCAGTAGATTCCAAAGATTCGCTTGCCCCAAAACCTCGAGATTTCACATATAGAGATAATCGCAAATGCGAGGCCGCTCAGATGAATACAAAGCAAGCCAGTTCGCATCAAATTTTACATTTTTCTAGTAAAAAATAAACATTATTTCTACATTAAGGTGTATAAAACTAATGGCGAAAATGAATAAAATCACTAAACAAACGTTTGTTAAATTTACGTTACAAAAGAGAGAAGCGAGTTTGCTTGCATCACTCTACATCCTACTAACTTTTCTTTTCAAACCGAAATTTTGTCTTGAATCTTTTGACAAGTGCAACTTTATCTTACCTACGAACATCATTCAAGTATCATCATTCTTATTAAAAACTTCCATCGGAAGATGCCTCAGGCAAGACGTAAACTCATGGTAAAATGAATATATCATAGTATTTAATGAATACATACAATTCTAATACAACAACCAGGTTTCGACGGAGAGATCTTTCGAAACATATTATCCGTTTTCGGTTGAAGTTAAACGCTAGCTTATACATAAGGCTTCTTGAAATTTCTCTTTTTAGAGAAATGGATGTTTGCCTAGAGGGTGGCGGAACTCCGGGAGGCGTCTCTAGCGGGTTAAGTAATTTTTATTATTACCCTTACCTAGCCGCATTGAATAGAACCTTAATGTTCATTTATCAATATATATATATATATATATATATATATATATATATATATATATATATATATATATATATATATATATATATATATATATATATATATATATATATAGATATATATATATATATATATATATATATATATATATATATATATATATATATATATATTATATATATATATATATATATATATATATATATATATATATATATATATATATATATATATATATATATATAGAAACGATAGTATTTTGGAAACTGGGTTTCGATGGAGACATCCACCATCTTCATTCGCTAGTAGACTATTGAATACAGAAAGATGGTTAATCTAAGTTCACACAAATTTCCAAGTCAAAATTTAATTATGTTGCGTGGGGGGAGGGGTATGGAACGACATATTTGAGCAAGGGCTGGATTAATTTTCTGCTTATCAAGATATTACTGTTGAAATCGGAAGAATTGAAGTTTAGAATTTCCTTTCTGAGAGCTGATTCTATTATTTGTCTATTTATATAGTTGTGGGAATTATAAATTATTTGAGAATTATCAATTTCAATTGATATGCTTCCATTGCGCATCTCGCATTTGTGTTCCTTCATTCTCTTGGAGAATGTGCCGTATTTCTCAATTTATATTTGATGTCAAACTTTGCATGGGGTATAATAACTGCCCTGTATTTTATCCGTGGATCTAATATCTACCAGGTATTGCAAAAGTCATGTTACCCTTAGTACGACGCTCTCAACAAAGTACACAATGATAGTGTTGATGCAGTTAGACAAGCTTTAGTGTTTTAACATATAAAGGTGTTTAAAATGTAATAATAATCAGTGTGGCGCCCATTCCCGGCGAGCACACACTCCAGGCGAGACTTCAAGGCCGAGCATATGTGCAAACGAAGTCTCACCTCATGCTGGCCCACACGCGGTTGACAGAGGACTTCAGCTCGTCGACGTTGCTGTGGCGGACCTTGCAGGCCTTGCCCTCGACATGCGCCCACACGCTTAACAGAGGGTCGGGCAAGTGTGACGGCCCAAAGTCTTTCAAACACACGTTTATTTTTTTCCTCAATTACTCGGCCGTGTGGGCCAGGCACCGTCCTGCTGAAACACTTATTCCGCCTTCTTCATCATCTTTCTCACGCAGGGCAGGACTTTCGTGGCCAAGATGTCCCAGTAATTGCCCTCAGTGTGCCTGTACCTGGGCGCGTATGACAACAGCAGCATTTTCTCACCATTTGAATCAAAGGAGGCTGATTGCTTGGTCGCGGACATGTAGTGGACGTCGGAGACGAACTGGTCGAAGCTTAACACGCGACGCGGTAGTTTTAGATGTTGATGATCGAATCAACCGTGATGGGATTTTTATCTGGAGTTCGATTACCATTACTCCTTAAATAGTTGAGAATGAGACAACAGCGCTCCCAACGTTTTTCTCGCATAGGGTCGGTGGGCAGAGGCACTTCCGGCGCTCCTCCTTAATGGCCTTGCACCCCGAGCACCGTCATTTTGACCTTCAGAGAACTTTCGAAAGCCATTCTCACAGCGAAACGGTTAGGAACTTTAATTCTTCTTGAGTCTTTCTGCGACTATGTTGACGGTCACCCACCTGTCGGAAAGGCGCTTAGCGATGTAGGACCTGTTTGGCACACGCACAGGAGAGCAAAGATCTCGAATCTTTTGACTTCCACCCCGACACACCTGCAAACAATGTAGAAGTTTTAATACACGTACTGGAAAAGTATAAGCTCAAATTTGTTTGAAAGAACTTTTTCTATCACATACACGTAAACCTCACGAAAGTTAAAACAAGGTCTGCTGACCAAAAGGTCGCTTGCTCTCACTTATTCTGATTTTTTACTATACTACCTGAAAAACATTTAATAATTCCCGAAATAACCTTGGGGGGACCTTGGCAATTCTCTCATTTGAAAGAGAATGTAAAACAACATAGAGTGTGTTAGATTTCGTTAGAATCGGTCCAATGGTTATGATGTTATTACCAAAGCAAAATAGTTCTAGGGCTAACCTAGGAAGGACGTTGGCAATTATATCATTCGAAAGAGAATGTAAAAGAACATAAGAGATTTAAATTTCGTTAAAATCGGTCAAATAGTTATGATTGTAATTGCCAAAACAAAATAATTCCCGGGCTAACCTTTATAGGGCCAAGTCAATTGTATCCTTCGAAAGAGAATGAAGAAACAACATAATGGTTTCAAATTTCACTGTAATCGGCAAAATAGTTATGATTTTATTGCCAAAATAATACAATTCCTGAGCTAACTTTGTAAGGACTTTAGAAATTATATCATTTGAAATAGAATGAATGTAAAACAACATAAGGGTTTCAAATTTTGTTAGAATCGGCTTAATAGTTACAACATTATTACAAAAACAATAAAAAAGCAAAATAGGGACCGACCGACATAGTGAGATGTAGAATCACCGGCGACTAGACTCGCACGCGACTAAAAACGAGTATAAGAGAACTTTTGCAAAACCTAGTATATATATATATATATATATATATATATATATATATATATATATATATATATATATATATATATATATATATATATATGTATATATATATATATATATATATATATATATATGTATATATATATATATATATATATATATATATATATATATATATATATATATATATATATATATATATATATATCTTCTGCTTATAAGACCAAACAAGGATGTTAATTTATGTTAGATCCTTGTTTGGTCTTAAAAACAGACGATTTCACGTGTGTATCATATTTTCTTATTT